>WAAF01013227.1:28970-282274 GCA_013400475.1 Tricholaema leucomelas
TGGGCACACTGCTGGCTCATTTTCAGCCTACTCTCTACCAGTACCCACAGGTCCCTTTCTTCCTGGCTGCTCTCCAGCCACTCTGTCCCCAGCCTGTAGCACTGCTTGGGGTTGTTGTGGCCAAAGTGTAGAACCCTGCACTTGGCCTTGTTCAATCTCATCCCATTGGCCTCTGCCCAGCCTGTCCAGGTCCCTCTGCAGGGCTCTCCTACCTTCCAACAGATCAACACCTGCTCCTAGCTTGGTGTCATCTGTAAACTTACTGATGCTGGACTCAATCCCCTCATCCAGATCATCAATAAAGATGTTGAACAGGACTGGGCCCAGCACTGACCCTTGGGGCACACTACTAGTGACAGCTGCCAACTGGACATGGCACCATTCACCACCACTCTCTGGGCCCAGCCTTCCAGCCAGTTCTTGACCCATATCAGAGTGAATCTGTCCAAGCAGGTTTTTAATATGGCCTTTCTCTGTTGCTCTATCTCATTCAGAGAAAATTATTGATATAATAAAAGACCCTTTGCATGGGAAGGTGCCTGTAATATCCTACCTTAACAGCCCAAACTGCTACACTAATCAGGGCAGTGCTACCATGTCTGGGTTACATCTATTGCTGATCAAAGAACTATATATGTGATTTACCTTTTCTTTTGGCTCCATTGCAGATTTCTGTAAGATGCACTTTACTACGTTAAAAAGCGGTGGTTGTGTCTGTGTTCCAAATGCGGTAACTATAAAACGGTTAAACAGTATAAATGGTTAAAACATTATTTTGTAGGACAACAGTCAGTCAAGCCCTGAAATTCTGACAAAGAAGAGACCTAGTGACAGACAACAAACCCGTGTCTTTTTGACTCTGTCACACAAAATAATTGGTAAGTGTTATGCTTTCATGGCTGTAGAGAAAATAATATGGGGGGGGGAAGGAACCCAACAGGTACAGGGTCAGTAATAGCAACCTCATAGAAATACTGCAACACTGCTGACATTAATAATTAAATGTACAAGAAATCTCAATAAATATTAAGTCATTTGCTAAAGAAATCTATGCCAATGGCTTTTGTGTGTGTGTGAGTGTGCAAACTGATTTATATCAGAGAAATTGGGAATCCGTTTTAGTGAGTCTTGCTTTTTCTTCCTCCTCAGAGATGTAGAATTATAGAGTGCAAATCTGCTTAAGTTGGGCTTTTTTACATTTATAAAGGGCCACACTTGATTTAGCAATACTATTTTTATGTGTAATGACATAGACACATTTATTATACATTCTGCTAATCTTCAGACGTGCATTTTGACAGGATTAGGAACTTATACAATATGTAGACTTTAGGCTGCACATTAAGACTGAAGCACGTCAATACATTTGGGTTTTTGCAAGCTAAGACTGAGCATTTCAAACAATCATTTTGTGTTTCCTGCTCTCTGAACAATGAACCACAGTAATCCTTCTGATGGTAATCATACTATTTTCTTTTTAAGATTACATTTTGTTCATACATTTATAGTGTCACTTAACCTAAAATCCAGCAGATTTTCTTTTCAGGTATCTTTTAGAAGGCACAGAAGTGAGTATTTTAAGAAAAAGGACACAAAACTGAGTCTTCTTAAAAATAAAATGTACCTCCACGTCCTTTCCAGTATGTATTTTATAAATATTTAAATGAAGGATGATCAGAAATGTATAAACAATTGCCTTAACACTTTAGGAAGTGTTGCTGTGTTCTGCAGTTCAGTAATAGATTTCTATACTGAAAGGATTAAAGGGCTTATATTTGGTGAATGTAGAAACTGTTTGGGTGTCTTTTCTTTTTCCTGTGGAGCAAGTTGCATCATAGCTTTGGGTACACAGACTAGTTAAAAAATGATGTTCCCATCTACAGAAGGTATATAGTGGGAACTAAATTATTCATTAAAATATTAATGCAGAAATTCACAACATTGGACGTGTACAAGTTTATTTTTAATCTTAATAATGAGAAACTTGCTATTCATTTGCATGAGAATAGCAATTTAGTGTGGCAAGAGAGCTGCAACTGCATCCCTGCAGTTTATTGCCTTAGGTTTGCAAACTGCTTTAACAGCCATCAGCCAAGAAATGTACATGTCATCTGCAAATCACAAATCACAGATCTTGACTCGAGTGATTGCACAGGGAGAAGTGCTGAAGGGTTCATAGTGGCCAGAACAAGACTTAAAAGTGATGTGAAATAGGGAGCAAAAAGGGCTGCAATTGCCTTGGAGCCTAAAATAGACTGAGTTTCAATGCCATGGAAAAAATCACCAGCTTCTCCATCATTTCTTTAAAGGTCAGAATTTTTGTAGGTGGATTGGGAGCGCAGTGGATTGCAGATGCGTTTAACAGCAGGGTATTTTCCGCTGCCATGACCAGTTAAGGAAGAATTTCAAAAACACATCTGCTGGTAAACAGTTTGGCCCTACTCTGGGTCATCTGCCTTATCTGTGCTCATTGCTGCATGAATTCTTACCTGGATAAAGTCCCAAACCTCACATCAGTCAAAGTTAGGCTTTCAGTACAGTCCATTACATTTTTTAGAGAGGTACCTCTGTGGCTTTCAGTTGGTTTTATGATGTGGTTCTGCCTCTTCACAAATGTATGAAGCAGACTGGCAGTAGAGACAAAGCTTGCTCCTTCCCACTTCCTGTTCACATTTCAGTCATCAGAAGGCAGAGCAAAATACATAAGAAAAAAAAAAAATGAAAGGCAAATGGATAACTTAAAGAATAACAAAGACTCAGGCAGAGGATTTTCTCACTGCTACAAAAGGAGAATGTTTTCCAATACTATTTTGCATCATTTCAGGTCACTAATATTATGCAGAAATTGATTTGGGAAGAATTCAAACACAAATTGCCTACAGATCTGGGAGTCAGTAAATCTATTTTCCTTTTAGGTCTCTCTCACTCTGCAGGTGATTAAATGCCTCTGGTTTAAGATTTCTCTTCCTCTGCTCTGTTTGGAACTGGAGAGGTTAAAAAATAATCCCTTTTATTAAATAGGTGAACCAAAATGCAATTAAATAGACAAAGACTTCTGCAGGTTGGGTTTTCTTCTGGGGAGTGTCTATACTTTACACGTATTTGTATGATACTTAAATATCTCTAAGTAATTTAACTTTTCTAAATGTTTATTAGTCCATGGTGAGCACACTGGATCCTCTTCTGGGATCAAGAGATGAATTTATAAGAAGTGTAAAGTATTTAGATAGTTTCAAACAGATTTCAGAGTATCTGTAACATCTGGGGAATGACTTCCTCTTGGCTATTCTACTGTTAACTTAGAAGAGAAATGTAGGCAGTTTAACCAGCTGAGATCCTTTGTACTAATGATTATCACGAAGAGGGCTCTATTTCCTTTGGAATCCCCTCTCACCTTGACCACTGCCACCTAAATTACACCATACAGAAATGAGCTTCTTAATTTATAGAATCGTAGAATCATAGAATGGTTTAGGTTGGAAGGGACCTCAAGGATCATCCAGCTCCAACCCCCCGCCATAGGCAGGGACACCTCCCACTAGAGCAGGCTGCTCAAGGCCTCATCCAGCCTGGCCTTAAACACCTCCAGGGAGGAAGCATCCACAACCTCCCTGGGCAACCTGTTCCAGTGTCTTACCACCCTCACTGTAAAGAACTTCCTCCTAACATCCAGTCTAAATCTCCCCTCTTCCAGCTTAAACCCATTCCCCCTCGTCCTGACATTACTAGACCTTGTAAATAGTCCCTCCCCAGCCTTCCTGTAGGCTCCCTTCAGATACTGGAAAGCCACTATAAGGTCTCCTCGAAGCCTTCTCTTCTCCAGGCTGAAGAGCCCCAACTCTCTCAGCCTGTCCTCATAGCAGAGCTGCTGCAGCCCTCTGATCATCTTCGTGGCTCTCCTCTGGACCCGCTCCAGCAGTTCCATGTCCTTCTTGTGTTGGGGGCTCCAGAACTGCACACAGTACTCCAGGTGGGGTCTGACGAGAGCAGAGTAAAGGGGGAGAATCACCTCCCTTGCCCTGCTGGCCACACTTCTCTTGATGCAGCCCAGCACTCGGTTGGCTGTCTGGGCTGCATGTGCACACTGCCGGCTCATGTTGAGCTTCTCGTCGACCCAGACCCCCAGGTCCTTTTCCTCAGGGCTGCTCTCAGCCATTCACCACCCAGCCTGTATCTGTGCCTGGGATTGCACCGACCCAGGTGCAGGACCTTACACTTGGCCTTGTTAAACGTCATGAGGTTGGCCTGGGCCCACCTCTCCAGCCTGTCCACGTCCCTCTGTGAAAGAAAAAGATAAAATCTCCAGCAAAAGCATAGGCTAAAGAAAGAAATGAAAATTCTTCCTGACATGCTGTCCTGTGAGCTGAGACACTGAGAAAGGCTTAGAGAGCAAGATGAATTTAGGTGCACTCCTCATGAAATGGTCTGCTTTGGTTTTGAAAAGGCACGTAGCTAAGACAGTCTACATCTGTACAATCACTACATCTAACTCATGTGGCTTGTGGTTATGTCTTCCAAAGCAGCCCTCGGTGCATCTGAAAGATTTGTCTGCACAGTTGTTATTTGAAGGTTATGCTGTTCACACCTTGCACTCGAATTTGCACTTTAAAAAGAACAATGCCGTATTTTTGTTCAGTTTTTGTCTCACCTCACGTTCACCTCCAATGGCAACTGCTTTTTTCCACTGTAGACCATCACCAGGTGGCTTATAACACCAATCAAAGTCAATGGGTACCTCAGAAGACTGAGCATTAGACATAACTGGCAAGCAGTGAAGAAAAAACAGAGGAAAGGAAAGAAAAAAGGAAGAAACTAGAGTCCACCTGCACTGGTGTTTCAGCACTTAGTGGCCAACGTTATCCCAACAGACTGAAGCCACTACCTCTATGATACAGTCAAGTTTTGCAGCCAGCCAGGGCTTCAGAGCTCCTTGCCAGTTTTAGGTGTCCTGCATTTTTTAGCAGGTGCTGCTGCAACACTGAGGAAGATCTAGGATTGCACATTATTATATTCCCTCTCTTTGTTTTCACTTGCCAAACCTAGAGAGATTTTCTTCCTTTGTTTTCAACTCACCTAACTTTTAAGTCTTTTTAATAGAAGTATAAAATTGTGTGGCTTCTGTTTTTGCAGTAAAGCTATTTGTAATGATAGTAAGCCCATGAATCAAGGATGAGATTCTCACCTAGCTCTTACTAAGGCAAATCTCCTTTGCTTTATCTTGCTGTACTCACCAGCTCCTCTCCACTGAGCTGTTGCTGAGTCCTGAGGGGAGCACAAAGGATGCTCAGTGGGGAGGGAAAAGAACTGATGTTCTCTCTGTAGAGGCAGCTTTCTTCACATGCTGCTTTGGTTGTGCTGTGGGTCTCTCTGCAGCACAGAAAGTTCTCTGCACCTGTACAGGGAACAGGAACAGAGAAAAGAGAGCTGAAAACATTGGAAGAGATTATCAAAAAATGTCACAGATATGGGGTAGGAAGTGGAGGAAGAGGTGGTTGCATTCCAACAGTTGAATGAAGTCGTTGAGCCCTCAGTGACACTGGAAGGTGGAAAAGCTGTGGTTCTGACTAACAGGCAGTGACTGACCATAGCCTGGTCACTGTGAAGACTTCCCAAATCTTTCAAAGCTTATAGCATTTACACGTGTGTTTTTCAACTCAATCAAATGGCTCTCTGGAAAGAGAAAAGTGTGAAAGCAGTCTTACTGCAAGTCAGATTTGATGGCACTTCTGAACCTTTGCTTTGCTGCTTCTTCTCAATCTTCCCCTGGTGGGTCCAGCCAGCTCCCCTTCGACATGCTCATTTATGAACAGCGCATTTAATGATTTCTTGTTTCTGGTTGAAACTCAATGGCTCCAAAGAGATAACAGTATCAATAACAGTATCAATATCAATCAGGGACCCCCCTTGTGCTTGAAGAAAGACAGATGTAGGAGGGCAACCTATAAGAAGGTCTGTAGTTACTGGGAAAAAACAGAGGGATGAACTACCTAAGTTAAGTTGGTGCCCTTTTCTTCTTTTCCTTCCAACAATTATCTAAGGCAGATACTGAGACCTGACTACTAAGGATCCATGCAAATATCTGCTGTGCTTGTCTGATCAATGATTCAATAGGCAAAGAGGGGCCTTTTTTCCATGCTCATCTTTGATTTCTGCACAGAACTATGCTAAGCTTGTGTTTCTCAGATGAAAGCAAGTGGTACAGTTTATGCTAAGATGACAAAACAATTTGAAAGCGAATGTGTATAGCGGAGAGAAGAACTTAAGCACACGGTTGACATTATTACGTTTATTTCTCAGTGAGACCTGTCTTTTCATGACACTAATCAAAAAACTGGGTCACCTCACAATGGTAATTTCCTAGGAATCTTGAAATTCGTGAGTCAATTTGATCCCTTTTTAGCTGAACAGTCACTAAGCACAGCAAGGCTGGTGGAGCTCCGTTAGCTCATCAGACTTGTCATCGACTATACGCGAAGAGTTTATATCCTTAATGGGATCAAAGGTTTTATCAGTGATCCTTCATAAATGTAAACAGATGAAATATTTTTCTACCAGCATTGATTCCACAGCTGACATTTCTTCTGTTGATCAGTTAATGGTTATTGTCCGTTATAAAACCAGAGACAAGGAAGGTGCATTACTATCTTAACAACCGAGAGCCATGCCAAAAACATCCCCCACCCACCTTGTTTCAATTTATCTTGCAACAACTGAATATTAATAACATTTCCCACTGCCAAGGACATATTTTAAACCATGTAAGTCTGGACATTATGAGGAACCTTTGAAAACATTGCAAGGTGATTTAAAATGCAGAACTCCCGTTAAAGACAAACAGAAGTCAGTTAACTGAAATACTAGTTATTTGTGCTAGCTTGAGGCTAGCTGGAATATTTTAGTGAGAGAAATGTAGGCTGTGAAAAGGAAACAATGGTAATGTCTACTTCACTCATAGGCTTGCTGAGATGTATAAAAACAAGAACATAAACATAGATAAAACACTCAGTGTGGGTGTCTGGGAGACTGTGCTTTTTCTCCTTGGGCTACTTCTGTGTAATTAATCGCTCTGCTTTCTAACTTCCCTGGCCAATTCTCCAAACACACCTTGAATCATGGAATCAACCAGGTTGGAAGAGACCTCCAAGATCATCCAGTCCAACCTAGCACCCAGCCCTGTCCAGTCAACAGGACCATGTCACTAAGTGCTTCATCCAGGTTTTCTTCAACACCTCCAGGGACAATGACTCCACCACCTCCCTGGGCAGCCCATTCCAATGCCAATCACTCTCTCTGGCAAGAACTTCCTCCTAACATCCAGCCTATACTTCCCCCAGCACAACTTCAGGCTGTGTCTCCTTGTTCTATTGCTGGTTGCCTGGCAGAAGAGACCAACCTCCACCTGGCTACAGACTCCCTTCAGGTAGTTGTAAACTCTGGGATAAAGTAGAGGGGTGGAAGGAAGGTGAAAGGGTGGTTGGGAGCCCCTCCTGGGAACTCTGGTTTCTGGGAGGGCTGTTGTGTTTCTGTGTTACTTTTAACTTGTGTATTTCTGTCTATAGCTGCATATATTGTAAATATCTGCTTGTATATTGTGCTAAGCTGTAAATATAAAGCTTCATTCCTTAATTGCCAGACAGATGAGTCTAGTTTGGGTGATTTTCTTAAGCTGGGGGGGGTGGGTAACACCCACACCATCACATTATTCTTCAGAAATTTAGAACTAAAAATGTCTCCAAACAAGGATTTATGAAATTAAAGCATCATCAAAGAGTGCCATGCACTTAGCCTTTATTGTCAACAGAAAATGATGTTCTTCTTTAGTGTCCTTTAGTGTCAACTCTGAATGTTCCCCTGCATATCCATGCAATTGAGAGTATTCCTGGGAAAACAACACATTTCTGAAACATGCTACAGCTATCAATGAATTAACATTCTTCATACTCTCAGGATGCGGGTTATTACTTGTTTGGCGAAAGGAACCAGACCTAGTGTGATGGTTTGTGTGTTACCTGCCCCCACAGACTTATGAAATCACCCAGACTAGACTCAGCCAAGCTGGAAATTAGAATGGAGCTTTATACTTACAGCTTAGCACAACATACAAGCAGATATTTACAATCTATACAGCTATAGACAGAAATATACAAGTTAAAAAGTAATACAGAACCACAACAGCCCTCCCAGAAACTGGAGTCCCCAGGAGGGGCTCCCAACCACTCTTCCACCTCTTTACCTTATCCTAGACTTTACCTTATGTTCAAGGTGAGTTTGGAAGATTGGCCAGGGGGTTAGAAAGCAGGTTAGTTACATAGACAGCAGGTTAGAGAGAAAAGCGCAGGCAGCCAGAGACACACAGCAACTGTGTTATCTATGTTTGTGCCTATGAGTGAAGTAGACATCATCATTGTTTCCTTTTCACAGCCTATAATCCAATTCTTCTCACCAAAATATTCCAGCTAGCTTCAAACTAGCACACCTACATTAAAGAAGAAAAAAAATGTTACAAATCCCATAAAAATAGAAGAGAAATATCTTGGTTTGAGTCAAATAGCGAAATTCACTCAAATGAAAAAATCCTGAATTAAAGTTTTAGAAAATTTTTATTCACCCAAGATAAAAATAAAAATTCATAGAATCGGTCAGGGGTGGAAGGGACCACAAGGATCAGCTAGTTCCACCCTCCCTGCGATGGGCAGGGACACTCTACTCTAGATCAGGCTGGTCACAGCCTCATCCAGCCTGGCCTTAAACCCCCCCAGGGATGGGGCCTCAACCCTGGGCAACCCATTCCAGGCTCTCACCACTCTCATGCTAAACAACTTCCTCCTCACCGCCAGTCTGAACCTACCCACCTTCTGCTTTGCTCCATGCCCCCTAGTCCTGTCACTGCTTGATAGCCTAAAAAGTCCCTCCCAAGCTTTTTTGTAGGCCTCCTTCAGATACTGAAAGGCCACAGTAAGGTATGCTCTGAAATATATAAATCACCTGCTGCAAGAGTGACTAACTCTGGAAATATGGCAAAGACCATCTATTTTAAAAGGAGAAAGGACATTTGGACCTAGACTAGATAGGACCAGTTTCTCTGAGCAGAGCATGAGTAACTCAGGTTCACATGAGTCAGTTCTGACCACAAAGGTAGAAGTGCACCTCTGCCCTTCATATGCAAGAGTTGGTCCCTTGTCCCTAAATCAGCATCAGCACTGGCAGCTGGGTCACCAGCACAAGCTGTACAGAGATAGTGGAAGAGCACTGACCCAGGACTGGAATGGTGCTGGGTTAAGTCTCTCAGCTGATCAAGGGGCAGCCTTATTAGGCCAAGCAGAGCAAGAGCCATCCAGGGACCCTGGACATGGAGTGAGAGTCATTCAGAGCTAGCCAGTGATTCTCTGCAGACAAATTACTAGTAGTAATTACCAGAAATTAGCAGTAATCCTTTGGGCTGCATTCTACAATTTCTGAGTCCTGCAAAAGAACATTACATACTTAGCATTTCTCAAACCTGCATTTTCATAGAAGCATAGAATCGAGCAGGTTGGAAGAGACCTCCAAGATCATCCAGTCCAAACTATCACCTAGCTCCATGCAATTAACTAGACCACGGCACTAAGTGCCTCATCCAGTCTTTTCTTCAACACCTCCAGGGCTGGCGACTACACCACCTCCCTGGGCAGCCCATTCCAATGCCAATCACTCTCTCTGGCAACAACTTCCTCCTAACATCCAGCCTAGACCTCCCCTGGCACAACTTGAGACTGTGTCCCCTTGTTCTGTTGCTGGTTGCCTGGCAGAAGAGACCAACCCCCACCTGGCTACAGCCTCCCTTCAGGTAGCTGTAGACAGCAATGAGATCACCCCTGAGCCTCCTCTTCTCCAGGCTAAACAATCCTACCTCTCTTTTGCTCTGCTCTTTCTTCTTCCTTAAACTAATTCCCATCAAAATCTTCATCCATGTTACTCTGAAAGTACCCAAACCCATCTGACCTCAGATTCTAAAGAAACACACCCTGGAAACTGACATCGTGGTAGGAATGAGTCTGTGAGTCAGTGGAATGAGAAATAAAGCTGTATTGTCATCCCTGAGGTGATGTACACCAATGAAAAATAAAACATAAATTAAAATGAGAGTGATGTCTACATATTATTAGAGATCAGATTAGCATTAATATTAGCAAACACTCACCTCATAGAGCCCATGTAAAGAAAACAGCCCTCCCCCAGACCTGCTGTCCAGATCCTCTTCTGGTGGCCTGACTGTACGAACACTTACTGCATGTATTGATGACTGATACAGATGATATCCCTGACACAGGCTGTGTTTCCCCATTTGAAGAATGCACGTGGACTACTGCAGGAATGAGTCTCAGCTCTGCAAGGCCCTTAGAGCAGATTGTCTTCTTCCTCAGGCACATCTCATTCTGATGGGTTTATGCATTAAGAAGAATAAACAAGGAGAAAGGTTTCATGCTTTTGCTGGTTAATTGAACAGATGTATCAACCTTCCTTCATTAATGAGCACCCTCCTGACTCAGTGTTTTGGAACCAAAAGCCATAGCCCCCTGCCCAAAAACAAACCAAACTTGCAGGAATGGTAGAAATAAGATTTCCTTAGACTGTAAATCTCCAACATGCGACATATTCCAGTGAAACTATGGCATCCTTGCTTACAAGATGGGAAATTTCAATAACTAATTCGGGCACATTTTCAAACCAGTTAAACTTCATCTCAGGTTCCACTATGGAATCTTTTCACTGAGAAGGCATCAGATACAATGAAAACAGATATCCTGTTTGCATCCCCCTTCCACTAAGCAGCCTACTTCTGAGGTAGTCACACTCCTTTGTTTGCTTTCATTTTGACTCCATGTGTTTTCTATTCTTGCAACCCAGCAGGCTCATTTTCAAGGAGGTGGCCACTGCAATCTGCTTTGACTGCTACACAAGAAATGGGCACCACCTTCACTCCCTGCTGCAACCATCTTCTGATAAGGCATGTTTTATCCAGTCACCCACCCTGGAAGGACTCCAGTCTCTGTGTACACAGTGTATGGTAGGGACTGATGGGAACACTCCAACTCATTTTTCTATGAGGTTAATTCCCTGCCACGTTTCAGTGCTGTGTTTCTGTTACAAATACCCTGATTGTAAAAGTCTTAAGAGATAAAGAATTATTTCATTATCCTCAAAAGTGCCTATGGCTTGGAAGTTGTCACTGGCCATATGTGCTGTTTAGTTCTGGTGACTACTTTTCAAGATGGATATAAAAAAATTGGACATTTCCCATCTTCCTTAAAGGAGGAAAATGCAGTTTCCATTGACACTTCTGGATCATACTGCGTTTATGCATAGCTATTAAAATTGCATCAGGTACCGGTAATGATCTAGAAAAGAATACCTGCTTGAAATACAGCTCTCAGATGGAGGAAAGGTTCCAGGCCACCATGTTATCAGCACACTCAAGGCCTCTGCTCCTCACTGACCACACAGCCAGCCCCACGCTCCTCACTGACTGCAGAGCTCACTTAAGCCTGCCTGTATATTTGTGGAGCTCAGACTCCCCAGCCAGCCATGCACACCTTGCACGCCCGCTGCCTTCATTGCCTGGGGGGCACCATTGCTGCCAAGATACCAAGATGCAGACCCTGCATACGATCAGCCTGCCAGCCAGTGTGAGAACCGTGCTCAAGACTGCACGGCATCCTTCTCCTGCACCTGAGATCCTGCCAACAGTCCCCAGACCAGTCCCCGGACAAAGCATCCAGAAGGAGCCAGGAGACAAAGGCAGACAAAGCATCCTCGCCAGGAGAACAAGGTCAGAGACTCTATTCATTCCCTCAGATAGCTGGGAAGACTGCATCCTTTCCCCAGAAGCCAGGAGGATTATTCATTTCCCCTGAAGCCGGGAGGATTTCCAGCCTCACAGTCCACAGGCAAAGTTCCCCTGAGGTTTGGACGCTAGGTAAATAGGCTGTTGACGTAGCCCCGGAGGGTGATTAATGATTATTGATGATTAATCAGAATTGTGAGTAAATGCTTTACTACCTCTGTACTCTCTGTAATTCCTTTAGACTCCTGCCATAGGGCAGAAAGAAAGCTTCAGCCCATTCTGCTGGGCACATGGTATATTGACCCCAAGCGGCATTGAGCCACAGGGAAAATCCTCTCTCTGTTTATAGTTATTGTAATATAGTTATTAGTAAGCCACACCTGGAGTACTGTGTGCAGTTCTGGAGCCCCCAATACAAGAAGGACATGGAACTGCTGGAGCGGGTCCAAAGGAGAGCCACGAAGATGATCAGAGGGCTGGAGCACCTCTGCTATGAGGTCAGGCTGAGAGAGTTGGGGCTCTTCAGCCTGGAGAGGAGAAGGCTTCGAGGAGACCTTATAGTGGCTTTCCAGTATTTGAAGGGAGCCTACAGGAAAGCTGGGGAGGGACTATTTACACGGTCTAGTAATGTTAGGACGAGGGGGAATGGGTTTAAGCTGGAAGAGGGGAGATTTAGACTGGATGTTAGGAGGAAGTTCTTTACAGTGAGGGTGGTAAGGCACTGGAACGGGTTGCCCAGGGAGGTTGTGGATGCTTCCTCCCTGGAGGTGTTTAAGGTCAGGCTGGATGAGGCCTTGGGCGAGCTGCTCTAGTGGGAGGTGTCCCTGCCTATGGCAGGGGGGTGGAGCTGGATAACCCTTGAGGGCCCTTCCAACCTAAACCATTCTATGATTCTATGATTCTATATTGTGTTATTGTTCCCAGAAGGTCCATCCATAACCGTGTAAGATCCATTTTATGTTAATATACAGTGGTTGGGGGTGCCAAGAGTTCAGAATATTGGATTTAATAGATATATGTTTTTACAAATATTATCTCACACCTATTAATTTCTCCCCTTCACCACAAACTGGCATAGGTGGCAGAATCCCCCTCCGTGACACTGACCACACAGCCAGCCCCACTGCACCACTCCCCCTGCTCAACACCACTCTGCACTGCCTACACCCTCCACCAGCTCTATGGCAGTCCGTCCCTGCTGGCTCCTGCCGCTGCTCCCCTCCACATTGCCTACACGAACCAAACAGCTCCCTCTGCCTGTGCCACTCTGCCCTGCTCCACACCATGCCCCTTCTGCTGCTGCCAGGGAGGGCCCAGCTTTTCGAAGTGTGCATCTGCTGCTTAGAGCTTAGGACTGCTCCTGGAATAATTCCACAACCTGAAGCCAGGGAATGGTGATATCCCTTCCTTTGCTCCATGATCATTTTTTCCTCTTGCTCCTTCTCCCTCCATTCCTTTTCCTTCCCGTTTTCCCTCTGCTCCAGTTCAATCTAATAAACCAAATTCATCAGTCATTTGGCATCGGTTTGCCTTTGTTTATACCCAGGGAATTATTTGAATCTTAGCACAATCCCCCACTGCTGACCAGGGTTGGTACAGGATAACTGGGTTCTGATAAGCTAATGGCAAATGGACATTGCAGATCATTGCTTGACCATGGGACTGAAAGTGTGCACCTTTGAAGTGCTCTTGGATGTTAACAAACAAGCATTTCTTCAGTGCGTGGTCCTGTGCTGGCTGAAGAACTGCTACTTCTGTAATATAAAGCTGCACTGGGGAGTTGAGAGAAAAGCAACAGGGCTGCACAGCAAGTAGTTAGTTCACAGACACATCAGAGTCAGTTCCAATACACAGGACAAATGACAGAAAGACTGAGACACAAACTGGAGAAGAAGTACAGAAACTTCATAATAATGAGACATAACTCTTGGCACTGTGATGGGCATGGGAGAGAAGCTGCCTACCAGACCAAGACTGCTGAAAAAGAAAGAAGATATACCTATTAAGCAAAGTGATACCAGAATACCTCAATTTTCCAATGTCTTGCATACTAGGAATACTTTACATTTAATTGTAACATCCATGCCCAAAAAACTATGCAATCTTGATGGAACAGAACTTCTGCTACTGCAATTTCTTTCTCTCTCAGCTCGGTTTTCTCAATTTTTTAAGTTGGCACTATAAAGTGAGATCAGGAGATACATGTGCATCATCAGCAAAAGGTTATGTCAAAGGCAAAAAAAATGGTGAATTGCCTAGTTATGGCACCCTGGCCTGGATCAGGAACAGTGTGGCCAGTAGGACAAGGGAGGTTATTCTTTCCTTGTACTTGACACTGGTCAGGCCACACCTTGAGCACTGTGTCCAGTTCTGGGCTCCTCAATTCAAGAGAGATGTTGAGAGGCTGGAATGTGTCCAGGGAACGGCAACAAAGCTGGTGAGGGGCCTGAAACACAGC
Organism: Tricholaema leucomelas; assembly: GCA_013400475.1. NCBI lineage: Eukaryota > Metazoa > Chordata > Aves > Piciformes > Lybiidae > Tricholaema lacrymosa > Tricholaema leucomelas. The sequence continues at coordinate 43,253 of WAAF01013227.1, forward strand.
CCCGTGAGAAGAGGCTGAGGGAGCTGGGGGTGTTTAGCCTGGAGGAGGCTCAGGAATGATCTCATTGCTGTCTACAATTACCTGGAGACTGTAGCCAGGTGGGGTTGGTCTCTTCTCCTAGGCAACCAGCAACAGAACAAGGGGACACAGTCTCAAGTTGTGGTGGGGGAGGTCTAGGCTGGATGTTAGGAGGAAGTTCTTGCCAGAGAGAGTGACTGGCATTGGAATGGGCTGCCCAGGGAGGTGGTGGAGTCACCGTCCTTGGAGGTGCTCAAGAAAAGACTGGCTGAGGCACTTAGTGCCATGGTCTAGTTGCTTGGACAGTGCTGGGTGCTAGGTTGGACTGGATAATTTTGGAGGTCTCTTCCAACCTGTTTGATAATATGATTCTATGATTTGAAACCTGCTAGATGAGTAAAAATCAGGATTAACAGCACTCTGATGAAAAGAACGATCTCACACATAGAAAGATAGAGAACACATAAAACATTCAGAAATGGGTGACAGCAATTTCATTAGAGCACTGGGAAAAATATACTGAAAAATCAGTAGACTCTTCAACCTACTCTATCAATTGCTTACGAGCACTGACATCAATAAATTCTTGCAATTCCACATAACTTTCTTTTGTGGAGTACAGTCTTCATCTCCTGGCCCTTTCTTTAGTGTACTTGCTTTTGAAGTGGATAAAAAAGTACCAAAAGATGTTTTCAAAAAGGCAAAATAAACATGTTGCTGAAATAAGCACTCGAGACTTGCTTGCTTCCTAGCTCAGTGCAAGGTAAGAACGTGATTTACCAGGAAGTCAATAACTTCAGAAATCATAGAATCATAGAATCAACCAGGGTGGAAGAGACCTCCAAGATCATCCAGTCCAACCTAGCACCCAGCCCTAGCCAGTCAACTAGACCATGGCACTAAGTGCCTCATCCAGTCTTTTCTTGAACACCCCCAGGGACGGTGACTCCACCACCTCCCTGGGCAGCCCATTCCAATGGCAAATCACTCTCTCTGTGAAGAACTTCCTCCTAACATCCAGCTTAGACCTCCCCTGGCACAACTTGAGACTGTGTTTGAAAACTTTTTTTTTTCTAAAAGCATATGCAAATAAACACCTTTATATTGGGATAGCATTCTCCAGAGAAGGGTGACAAAGCTGGTGAGGGGCCTGGAACACAGTCCTATGAGGAGAGGCTGAGGGAGCTGGGGGTGTTTGGCCTGGAGAAGAGGAGGCTCAGAGGTGACCTCATTGCTGTCTACAACTACCTGAAGGGAGGCTGTAGCCAGGTGGGGGTTGGTCTCTTCTGCCAGGTAACCAGCAACAGAACAAGGGGACACAGTCTCAAGTTGTGGTGGGGGAGGTCTAGGCTGGATGTTAGGAGGAAGTTCTTCACAGAGAGAGTGATTTGCCATTGGAATGGGCTGCCCAGGGAGGTGGTGGAGTCACCGTCCCTGGAGGTGTTCAAGAAAAGACTGGATGGGGCACTTAGTGCCATGGTCTAGTTGACTGGCTAGGGCTGGGTGCTAGGTTGGACTGGATGATCTTGGAGGTCTCTTCCAACCTGGTTGATTCTATGATCCTATGATTCAGTTCAAATACCTGACTGCAAGCAAAAGGCTCATCTATAGCTCACTGCTTTGAAAAATCATGCTGCAAATTGCTCAAGAACATTTGATTTCCATCTTTCTCATAAGATTTCTAAGTCTTTGATTGTGCTGTGCAAAAAACATTGCCAGAGAGGGCTCACATACACACATACCCCTTTTTTCCTACTTTTTCTTTCCCATATCAGCTCAAGTTACAAGGTTTGCATGGTCTTAAACAAAGTTGTCCCCCCCTAAAAAAAAAGGGAAGGAAAAAAAAGGGAGGGAAAAAAAAGGAAAGGAAAAAAAAGAGAAGGAAAAAAAAGGGAAGGAAAAAAAAGGGAAGAAAAAAAAAGGAAGAAAAAAAAGGGTAAAACCCATCAATATTTCTTATTTTGAAAAACTAAACCCTGTGGTCCCAAGCAGTAATTGGATTGCCATTTGGATTTTTTTTTTTTACACCTAATATTATGAAACTTTATCTGCTCCTGTTCATCCAAAATTCTGGAACACTTTCCAGGGCTGAATAGGCTACTTCAGAAAGACCAAACAAAATGAGTGAGTAGCTGAAATACACGCACACAAGTCTGATACTGCATAAGCAACTTCCAGGTAACTGCAACTTGCTGTTTTGTAAGGAGAAGTAGCTTTGTCCTCATAATAGCCCTGGCATCTCTGCGAATTCATTTGTGTTTCACAGTATCAGTATTTGGTTTACTGCCTGGGATGGTTTGGGTGTTCCCCACCCCCCTACANAAAGCAAGATGGAGTTCAGCCAGCAGCCTCAGCTCCCCAGCAGGCAAAGAGCTGAGAACACAGCCCAGAGCCAAGTGCCCAAGCAAAGTGACTTTATCTTTGTTTTGCCTTTCTTCTTTACACATCTCAGCAAGACTGTGAGGGAAGTAGACCTCACCATTGTTTTCATTTCACAGCCTATGATCTAGTTCTTCTCACCAAAACATGCTAGCTAGCTTCAAACTAGCACACTGGCCCACAGTGGAGACAAAGACTTAAGAATCACAGAATTAACCAGGTTGGAAGAGACCTCCAAGATCATCCTGTCCAACTTATCACCCAGCCCAACCTAGTGCTACAGAAACATATAACTACGGCATTTGAGTTATTTTAACACATAGTCCAAGGCAAAACACCTCTAGCATTATCAGACAGACCTATGAAACTTACAGATGTATTACCTCCAAATTTTCTATGCAGCTCACTTCCACTTAGTTATGGCTAAATTATGCAAGATAAAACTCACTCTTTCAGACAGGGCTTGGCAGCTCTGGGTTTTGGCCACCACTGGTGCAACACACAGAATACACAGGCGCAGAAGAAGCATTTACTAGAACCTAAGAGGGATAGAGATGTATGGAAGGAAGCTGTCAGATCTTGCATGTGTGTGCAATGTCAGGAAAAACTGAACTGGTGTCAGTCAAATGATCTTGCCCAAGCAGAAATACAGGCTGGGTGGTGAATGGCTGGAGAACAGCCTGAGGAAAAGGACCTAGGGGTCTTGGTTGATGAAAAGCTCAACATAAGCCTTCAATGTGCACGTGAAGCCCAGACAGCAACCCTGTGCTGGGCTGCATCAAGAGAAGTGTGGCCAGCAGGGCAAGGGAGGGGATTCTTCCCCTTTACTCTGCTCTTGTCAGACTCCACCTGTAGTACTGTGTGCAGATCTGGAACCCCAACACAAGAAAGATACTGAGCTGTTGGAGTGAGTCCAGAGGAGTCCACAAAGATGATCAGAGGGCTGGAGCACCTCTGCTATGAGGATAGGCTACAAGAGTTGGGGCTCTTCAGCCTGGAGAAGAGAAGGCTTTGAGGAGACCTTGTAGTAGCCTTTCAGTATCTGAAGGGGCCTACAGAAGTTGTAATGACAAGATGAGGAGTAATGGGTTTAAACTGGCAGAGATTTTAAACTAGATGTTAGGAAGAAGTTCTTTCCAGTGAGGGTGGTGAAACACTGGAACAGGTTGCCCAGGGAGGTTGTGGATGCTCCCTCCTGGTGTTTAAGGCCATATTGGATTGAATGACCTGTTCTAGTGGGAGGTGTCCCTGCCTATGGCAGGGGAGTTGGAACTAGATGATCCTTGAGGTCCCTTCCAACCTAAACCATTCTCTGATTCTCTGATTAGTCTTTAAGGAAATACAGTGAGTAGACTAGAGATGCTGAGAGAGATGGGGTTATTTCTTCTGTGAAATGAGGGGATGGTTTGTGTAGCAAATCTGACAACGGATTTCCAACATGAAAGAATCTGCTCCCTACCTCTTAGCTGCCAAACTTGATCCAAGGTCATCTCAATTGTCAACACAATTCCTACTTCTCCCCATTGTGCATGCTTCTAATAAAAGCTGTCCAGCCAAGATATCTGTATCAAAAAGATGCATCACTCCTCTGCAATAAGCTTTTCATTGAAGGGTGATCTGCCATCAGTTTCACTAGGAGTAACATTTAAATCTTTCCCTTCTAGTGTCATTGGCATCATACTTGCAGTGCAGATATAAATGATGCTTATAGCCAATGAGAGATGCTAAATATTGAAAATGGAGAATGACTGATAATTTTCATACAGTAAAAAGGGAAAGTTCCACACAGGATGTGTTGAAACTGCTAGAGTTATTGCTAGAAGTTGTGACGCTTAGAGTAACGACAGTAGTGTATTGTCAGTCTCAATGTGCAGTTAAAAGTCTGAAATAATAAGAGCATGAATTTCAAGGTATCTTGCTGTTGTTTGAATGTCCTGTTTTGCCAGCAAGTCAGATGACAGAATAAAAGGTTGGCCACACAGCAAACATATTTCCCATTAGTTCTACTGATCTCCTTAACCACCAGGAGCAATCCTTCCATTTCCCACTTGAACAAGGAAATGATAAGCACATTTGGGGCATTGATTCAGACTGGACATGAGGAGGAAGTTCTTCACCATGAGAGTGCTGAGAGCCTGGAATGGGCTGCCCAGGGAGGTGGTTGAGGCCTTATCCCTGGATGTGTTTAAGGCCAGGCTGGATGAGGCTTTGGCCAGCCTGATCTAGAGTAAGGTGTCCTCCCTGCCCATGGCAAGGGGGTTGAACCAGATGATGCTTGTGGCCCCTGCCAACCCTGGCTGATTCTATGATCATTTCACCAGAAGTCTCCAGAGTTTCATTAATATTTCCTGTCACCACCTAATTAGATCCTGTGCTTAAAAAGCAAGCTTCGTCTGTATCAGTACAGAAAGAACTTTTTAGCAAAGCACCATTGTTGAGCATTTTCTCTTGGGTTGGAGAAAGAAAGACATTTCATTTGTTGTCATATACCTATCTTACTGTTCAAAAAATATTTTCACATGAGGATGCAAAGGCACTTGGGGAACTTGGCAAAATGAGGCAACTTCTCAAATTTTGTAGTGGTACATCTGTACTGCAACCACCAACACAAATGAAACAGTAATAAATTCCAAGCAAAAAATGCTCATTTGTGTTCAGATCAACAAATAAAAACCAGCAGTTGTTCCTAACTCCTACAGATCCCTGGATGACTGTTTAGTTTATCTGCAATCTCTCATGACTGCAATTTTCCTTGTACATCTCATCCCAAACTTTGAGCATGACATGAAAAAAACCAAACGTGCTCTTCTTCCTATATCCACCCAGCTGTCCCCAGAGGTGTTCAAGAAAAGACTGGATGGGGCACTTAGTGCCATGGTCTAGTTGACTGGACAGGGCTGGGTGGTAGGTTGGACAGGATGATCTTGGAGGTCTCCTCCAACCTGGTTGAGTCTATTCATATCAAATCTCAGTTGCAACTGCCAGAGCAGCTTTCAGAGTGAGGTGCTATTCAGCCCAAGTGGAGGGTGACGGACCTGTGGTAAGGCAGGGGCTCTCATGAATTGCTGCTGGCAACACGGTAGGACTTTACTGGCAAGTTTAAACAGCTAGAATTCAGATATCTGAAGGGAAAGAGTAGGGGCTGTTCACCTGGGAGAAGAGGAGGCACCGAGGTGATCTTATTGTGGCCTTCCAGTATCTGAAGAAGACCTACAAAAAAGCTGGGGAAGGATGCTTAGGCTATTAGGGAATGACAAGACTAGGGGGCAAGGAGCAAAGCTGGAGGTGGGGAGATTCAGACTGGACATGAGGAGGAAGTTTTTCAGGATGGGAGTGGTGAGAGGCTGGAATGTGTTACAGCCCAGGGAAGTGGTTGAGGCCCCATCCCTGGAGGTGTTTAAGGCCAGGCTGGATGAGGCTGTGGGCAGCCTGATCTAGGGTAGGGTGTCCCTGGGCATGGCACGGGAGTTGGAACTAGATGATCCCTGCGGTCCCTTCCAACCCTGATTCTACGATTCTGCCATTGAATACTTAAGGGCTCTCTGACAGCAGTTCCCTTGTAAAGAATACAGCTGAAGATAACTATTTTTTCCCCAAGTAAAATAATTTTACCACTTTTACAAAACACTTAAACTTTGATTCCTCAGACCAAAGGTTAAACTCTTTTCCAAGCTTTCATTTACATTTGTTGTCTTTAGGGAAGTAAAGCAAATGGCTATAGAGAGTGCTTACTCAATCAGCAGGTTGAGCCAGAAGGCCTCAGTTAATCTAAGTAAAATCTAAACTAAGTTAACAGAGAAATGTGGCATTTGGATCAGGGGCTGTTCTTGTTCTTGAATGGTGTGTTTAATTTACAACTTTCCTGGAATCTGCAGAATTATCTTCAACTGCCCATTAGAAAGGTTCATGTTTAAATATTAACGTAACTATGACATTCAAAAATCCACCAAAAATCCTTCCTCTTTCATTGGAGAGCGATGTTAATAAGCCTTAAACCACCATAATGACACCAGTTCTTCCATAAGACTTCTCTTGTATTAGTCAGCCTACACTCATCTTTCAGTCCTTCTGTGTTATGTAGCAAGTTCACCAATTATACAAAACCAGGGTGGTGGGTAGGGTGGAGGAGGAAGGGGCAGGAGGAGCTGACACTGGAAGGCTGTGCTGCCTTCCAATGAGATCTAGACAGGCTGCAGAACAGGACAAAGGCAAACCTCATGAGGTTCAACAAGCACAGATGCAGATTCCTGCATCTGGGGAGGAATAGCACCAGGCACCAGTACAGATGATGGGTCACCTTGCCAGAAAGCAACTCCATGGAGAAAGACCTTGGCGTCCTAGTGGACGGCAAGTTCTCCATGGGACAGCAACGTGCCCTTGTAACCAAAAGGGCCAATGGCATCCTGGGGTGCCCTAAGAAAAGTGTATCCAGCAGGTCTTGGGAGGTTCTACTCCCCATCTACTCTGCCATGGCGAGACCACACCTGGAACATTGTGTCCAGATTTGGGCTCCCCAATTCAAGAGAGACAGGGATCTGCTGGAGAGAGTCCCACAGACTATGAGGATGATTGTAGGACTTGAACATCTCTCCTATGAAGAAAGGCTGAGAGACCTGGGACTGTTTAGTCTTGAGAAGGCTGAGAGGGGATCTTATCAACATCTGTAAATGTCTGAGGAGTGGGTGTCAAGATGAAGGTGACAGTAACAGGAAAAGGAACAATGGGTACCAGCTAGAACACAGGAGGTTCCACATCAACATAAGGAGACACTTCTTTACTGTGAGGGTGATGGAGCACTGGAGCAGGCTGCCCAGAGGGGTTGCAGATTTTCCATCTCTGGAGACTTTGAAACTCTGCCTGGATGCATTCTTCTGTGGCCTGCCCTAGGTGATCCTGCTTTGTCAAGAAAGTTTGGACTTGATCTCTGGAGGTCCCTTCCAAACTGTAACATCCTGTGATTCTGTGAACTGCAATAGAGTCTAATGCTCTTTCCCCACACCACAACCCCTCCCCCCCTCCTTTTTTTTTTTTTACATCTATCTTAACTTTCAAAATAAAGCATAATGAGGAAGAAACTTTGGTCTACTAACATAAACACAAGCTTTTCCCCTTTGAAAATTGCACCATTTATATTATTACTATTACCATTTATATTATTATTATAGAATCACAGAATGGTTTGGGTTGGAAGGCGCCTTTAGAGGTCATCTAGTCCACCCCACTGCATGTACTCTTTGAAAGTGCTGATACAAGTTCTGAAGCTTTAAAAAATCAACAAAGGAAGAAGTGTTGGTATCCCATTTCCTTTTGGTTTGGGGGTGGGTTTGTTTGGTTTTGGTTGTTGTTGGTTTTTTTTTTTTCCCCACTTAAAGTTCAGTTCCAAGCAATTTAAAAGTAATATCTACAGTATCTTCGAGGAAACCTGAAGTACACAGCAAGTTTCCCAAGGTCACAATATGCTATTGGTTAAAAAAGAACATACAAGCCTATGAGTATATATGAAGAGCTGTGACCACTTGCCAAGCTGTTTAAGGTTATATACAAAGACAAACACAGCCATGCTCCTTTACTTTACCACTGACTTAAAGTTTAGCTTTAAATCATTTCTGAGGAAAGGCTTCCTGCAGACTTTTCACTTAAGTAGTTGTAACTACAACTGCAAAACACTGTTGACTGGTGGACTCCAGAGACTTGTTCATTACCTGTCATTAAATGTTTTAAAGTTTGCATAATTGATCCAGCCAATAAGTCATCATTGATTTATAGGGGTCTGTGCTGAAGAGTTGCTCATTAAAAATTCATAACACTGGTATGTGTCTTTACAATCCATTAGCTGTTTACGTACCCACAGTCCTAAGATTGATTGACCTTGGACTGAGATTCTCATAGACAGCTTTTTTTTTTTTAATAAAAACCTGAAAACTTCTTTTTTTCCCCCATATTTTTTACTCAAGTCCACAGTATAGAAAAGCAATACTTCAGTCTTTTCCCTTGACAGCCATACTTTGATTTTTTTTTTCCCCCCTCTCCATCAAAACCGAAACTTTACTTGAAATGATGAATAAATAAAGCATACTCCATAAACAGCTTTCTACTATTATTTAAGCTTGCGAGATGTGCTCTGTTAGTCTCCTTTCCCCACCATCAGATTCAAGTGTGTAAATGTTCTAAAAGGCTTTGAATGTTTTATGATGATTTCAGGGAATGATGGAGTAATAGCTGAAGAGCGAAGCTATTAGTTTTAATATTTATATTGAGTGCTCTGAAACATTAATGTGACAGGATGTAAGATCAGAGCAGCGGGACATATTTACTTCACAACCACTGCCACGTGGCAAAAATATTTATTTGCTGAAGCTCTGAGACAAAGTTGTTGTTGTTTTTTTTTCCACCAGAATTTAAAGTTCAGATTGATACACTTATTAGCTTTTCCTGAACTTTGCATTTATCTTTAGAACTAAAGATTAGTCACAACTTACTTATATTCAGGTAGAACCCAAATGTAATGATGTTGGCAGTGCCGCACGGTCTCTTCACAGAAGTTTTCCGAAGCTGATGTTGGTTTACCAATTCATCTCTCCCTCTCTGTTGTGTCCACTTCCCAAAGAGCACCTCAGAGAACAGAAAAACAGCCATTTGTTAACAAAGCAATGGGATGTGCTCAGGAACACAATTGTCGTTAAAAGGTTGTTTCATATTGTCTTCCAATATTTCATGCATGACGTAAACCAACCCTGTAAATGTCCTAAGTCGTTGTGCTTGGTTCTTCTGTTCAAACTAGCAAACGTATTAAGGTAAGTGATCTTAATTACCAAGGGTCAAACAGTGCTCACCCCACTTGTATGGTTCTCATGGTCTTCAGAGAACAAGGAAGCAAGAGGAGATCCCTAGGGAGAAATCTTCCTATCAGATTTGCAGAGTGTATCTGATATAAGTGGAACAAATGATGACTTATTGCTGCTACATTATGAAAATGTGATTTCTCCAGATGCTTCTGCGCTCTGTGTAAGGACTCCATAGGCTGACACCACTGCCAGGAAGCAGTTCACAGTTGTCTGGCAAGAGAAACAGTTGGGTCTACTGGGTACATTTTAGCCAGATGTAACATACGTTATTGGAATATGTCAAGCAGGCTTACAAGAACAGTAGTGCTGGGTAGAAAATGAAGCATACTCTAGAAGAGACATAAATAGGTAGCCTTAGCTTAAAACGTGAAGTTATCAGTGTATTATAATATTCTCTGCCAGAGTCCTCTTTATACACCTTTTTATCCAGTCATGGTGCACTGGGAGCTAAGATGGACTGGAAGGCTGGGAGGGGAAAAATAAAAGTGACAGAAACGCTCAATTGCAAAGTTGAATAGATTGTTTTGTCACATGCTGTCCCAACCTTACTTTTCCAGGAGGACAAAGAAAGCTATTCAGAAGTCTCTATTATTCCTCAAACATTTAATTAGCCTAAATAAATAACTTCTGACTTAATCCTTGATGACCTCCTTACCCAGCTGCCAAACCATCCCACAACAGAAGCAGCCAATAGAAATGTCCATCAGAGCATCCTTTAGTCAGTTTCAACAGCCCAGAACACTCAGCAGTTTCTTCTGGAAGTATATTTCACTAACCTTCATGTGCAATAACACATAAACATCAGTCTATACTCCACCATCATTTTGACCAGCCCATTAATTGAGCCAATCCCCTATGTTTTACAGACACCTATAGCTCTAAGTCATCCTTCTTTGTCTTTCCCACATCTGCTTCTACTCCTAACTTGCTTGTGTTGTCCAGAAGGCATTTCTAATTACAGTTCTCATCATTAGCTGAAACACACTTAAGGGGCAAAACACACACACTACCTGCAGCTGTCTGTACAGCTACTCTACAACTTCTTGGCCCTCCCTGTATCCATGAGAGAACATTCACAAGTCTTTGCTCTGACTGCTCTGCAAAGAATCAGTCTTCCATGAGTGTTAGAGGAGACTTCCAATAAGAAAAAAAAAAACAACCAGAAAGGTTGCTGGGAAGATAGGGAGAATGACTTACATCACTGAATATATGTCAGTCACATTATGAACCATATCTGCCAGAGGTTTCTTTTGAGATGTGGAAGGAAAGTTATGCAGCCAAGGTGTTTGCTACCTATGAGGAGCTCCCCTCTTACAGAACTCCTTAAAAGGTATTGTTCAGCAAGGCAATTTTCTTACCTTGTAACAGCAGATACCACCACCACAGTATACAAGCAGGCAAAGAAAAGAGCAGGAGCTGAGACCAAAGCAGAGGCCAAGAGAAGTACAGGCTGTGATGGAACTGGCACCTTGTCTATTGCTAGGGATATTCCTTGGGATCCAGAGAATGGCACTGCACAGCCTGTAGTGACAGTGTAGCTAGCAGGGCGAGAGAGGTTATTCTTCCCCTCTACTCAACACTGCTCAGGCCACACCTTGAGTCCTGTGTCCAGTTCTGAGCTCCTCAATTCAAGAGAGATGTTGAGGTGCTGGAACATGTCCAGAGAAGGGCAACAAAGCTGATGAAAGGCCTGGAACACAAACCCTATGAGGAAAGGCTGAGGGAGCTGCGGGTGTTTAGCCTGGAGAAGAGGAGGCTCAGGGGTGACCACATTGCTGTCTACAACTACCTGAAGGGAGTTTGTAGCCAGGTGGGGGTTGGTCTCCTCTCCCAGGCAACCAGCAACAGAACAAGGGGACACAGGGTCAATTTGTGCTGGGGGCAGTATAGGCTGGATGTTAGGAGGAAGTTCTTACCAGAGAGAGTGATTGGCTTTGGAATGGGCTGCCCAGGGAGGTGGTGGAGTTGCTATCTCTGGAAGTGTTCAAGAAAAGACTGGATGAGGCACTTAGTGCCATGGTCTAGTTGACTGGCTAGGGCTGGGTGCTAGGTAGGACTGGATGATGTTGGAGGTCTCTTCCAACCTGGTTGATTCCATGACAGCACCTAAAGCCTCAGTCTTCTACCAGCAAAAAAGGCTTTGGCTTACTGTCTCCTTTGGCAGGTGGTTTCCACACAAGTGATGGAATCACAAACAATACTGTTTCCTCAGCAGGATGTTCACTGACAACTATAGACTCAAAAATTCCAATTTTAATTTACTAACTTTACATTCAGTGATATTTCACACTTGGAACATGGTGCAAAGTGCTCATCACCATATGAAGTCTCTGCCTGGGGTGCTGAGGGAAATGAATGCAATTTTAGTTAAAATGGGTCAAATTCCTGTTTGCTATTACTTCACTGGTATTCCTGGAGTTACACTGGGGATAAATTTTGTCCTCTGTGGTTTGTGCTAGTTTGAGCCTAGCTGGGGTATTTTGGTGAGAAGAATTAGATTATAGGCTGTGAAAAGGAAACAATGGTGATGTCTACTTCACTCATAGGCTTGCTGAGATGGATAAGAACAAGAACATAAACATAGATAACAGAGTTGTACGCTCTCTGTCTCTAGGGCTGCATGGACTTTTCTCTCTAACTGCCTGTGTGACTAATCCTTCTGCTTCTTAACCCCTTGGCTGATCCTCCAAACTCATCTCTGAACGTAAGGCAAAGTCTGGGGTAAGGTAGAGGGGTGGGAGGAAGTTGGAAGGGTGGTTGGGAGCCCCTCCTGGGGACTCAGGTTTCTGGGAGGGCTGTGGTGTTTCTGTATTCACTTTTTAACTTGTCTATTTCTGTCTATAGTTGTATATATTGTAAATACCTGCTTGTGTATTATGCTAAGCTGTAAATATAAAGCTTCATTCAAATTTCCAGATCAGCTGAGCCTAGTCTGGGTGATTTTCTTAAGTATTGTGCTAAACTGTAATTATAAAGCTTCATTCAAATTTCCAGATCAGCTGAGCCTAGTCTGGGTGATTTTCTTAAGGCAGGTAACACCCAAACCATCACAGGTTAACAGAGTCATTGTTAAAATTTCTGCTGAAAAGAACTTGCTAATTTGCTGCTTCTCTTTTGTTTTTCCCATGCAGGCAAGCACTACATAGCCCAAACCAGAAGTAACCTTTTGTTATTTACTACATAGCTAGCTAGCAGTGATGTGTGCACAACAGAGTACTGGCATGTCCCTAATTATCAGGAGTGTGACTCGGTATAGTCTGCATGACACACAAATTATGACAAGTTTGCTTTCAGAGTGTAAACTTTTAAAAACCACCATAAAGACCCCCATAAAAATACGACTTTGACTAGGAAAAGATGTAAGCTGCATAATGGCTACATGGGCATTTTTCCTTAGAGATCAGGAGAAATATGACAAGTATGACTACTGTTATAGTTATACAGCCTATTCCATTTAGCAGCGATACAGCACAACTGTGAAAGCATATCCTAAGGTATTTTCACTTCATGCATTTGACATTGATATTAGTTATTGCATTTAAGATACATTGGGCTGTTTATTGCTGGCTGTCTCGTTCACAGAGAATGTTAACCACAGCAGAGGAATATTTGATGTTACAAATTATTTAGCTTGCTACTCTTCATTTTCCTTTTAGTAGGCAATTATTTGTTTGGTTTCACTGAGCAAATGAAATTTCAAGGGCATTTGAAGGAAAATAAATAAAGCACAACCCAAAAGGGTTGGGGTGGGGATTTTTTTCGTTGTTGTTTGTTTGTTTGTATTCAGGAACAGCACTGAATCATGCATATGTATGAATCAACAAAATCAGGTTAGCTAAGAAATTGGAAATTGCACTCCACACTAGAGCATTTTTCTTGCTCTAGAGATCTTTGCTATGGATTTGAAGGACTAATAAAAAATCAGCAGCATGACTGGAACAGATGTTTTTTATGGACTCAGCTTGTTAATAGTCTTTTTAGCTTCTCCTAAGGACTTAAACCAAGTTCCTTGCTTGTCCTGAATATCTGAGATGATGTTAACGTTGTCCAAAATGTACACTAACAAGTAGCAGTGAAAAGCTAAGGTCTTACACATGGCTATGAATAAAAATTCAAAACATTGCTGTGAATGTGATGAAACCCCTAAGTGGGCAACATTACAAAACAAAGCAAAACTTATTGACTGTATCAAATCCATACAGGGTCGTTCTCTTGAAGGGAAGATAGGCTGGCAAAATACTTCTGTGCACTGTAATACATGTGTTGCAAAACCAAGGGCTTATTACAACTGAAGAAATTCCCTTTATATTTAAATCACAGCTGACTTCTGTATACAATGAGAACTGAAAGAAAATAAGCCAGATCCTCAACTAGTGCAAACCAGCCAGGTTTTATTGGCTCCAGTGGCACTGTGTCAATTTAATAGTTGCCATATAGTCTTTGTGTTCTCATTCTAGATAGTGAATTTCTGCAGGCAGAAGAGAAATGAGAATAATAAGGAAAAATAGAAATCAGAGTCTATGGCAGAGATCCTTCACTGGTCAAGTAATACTTTGTTTACCCTGTTGCTGGCTTATTTGCTCAATTTTCTGCAATTTCTGCAATATTTCTCCACAAATTTATATCTTCCAGATGTTATATGAGTTGGTCATAATGACAGCCTCCAAGAAGGAAAGAATCACCCTAAAACTTGTCATTTTATCACACTCCAGAACTATGATGTCAGGCAAGAACACCCAGACATAGGATTGGTCTCTCCAAATCCCACCTGGTTAAGAAACTACAGAGGTATCATTTACTCAGGCTTAGAGAAGAGAGAGATATGGAAGCTCAGTATCATCTCATACAATCATAGAATCAGCCAGGTTGGAAGAGACCTCCAACATCATCCAGTCCTACCTAGCACCCAGCCCTAGCCAGTCAACTAGACCATGGCACTAAGTGCCTCAGACAGTCTTTTCTTGAACACCTCCAGGGACAGCGACTCCACCAGCTCCCTGGGCAGCCCATTCCAATGCCAATCGCTCTCTCTGGCAAGAACCTCCTCCTAACATCCAGCCTGTCCTTCCCCTGGCACAACTTAAGGCTGTGTCCCCTTGTTCTGTTGCTGGTTGCCTGGGAGAAGAGACCAACCCCTACCTGGCTACAGCCTCCCTTCAGGTAGTTGTAGACAGCAATGAGGTCTGCCCTGAGCCTCCTCTTCTCCAGGCTAAACACCCCCAGCTCCCTCAGCCTCTCCTCATAGGGTTTGTGTTCCAGGCCTTTTACCATCTTTATCGCTCTTCTCTGGACATGTTCCAATACCTCAACATCTCTCTTGAATTGAGGGGCCCTTACAGAGCACTTGATTAAATAGCACTTGAAAAATGTGACAATTACAGCTTGCTGTCTTTTTTTTTTTTTCCTTTTTCTCTGTTTTGCCCCACACAGAGGCACTAAACCATCACTGCTATTGAACACTGAGTATTCCATACTCCTTCATTCACTTTGGCCAAGCAATGCTGAAGCTGAAATGTACAGGACTTTTTTCAGTAGGAATGGATTGCCTCTTCTCTACATGTAAAGCCTTCCCTCAGAAACCTAAGGGGAAGAGAAAATCAGTTTTCCCCTTGACAAGTCACTTTACTTCAGGTGCAAAATAAGGACAGCTATATCCACTCTTCCCAAGTTTATTGTGCACACTGTTAATATTCTTCTCTTAGATGTATTCTTGACACACCTGAGAGTATTCCCACAGGAAGGATTGGGGATTGGCCTAGATCTTTCTTCACTAAATTAGCCTAAAACCTGTGGTGGACAGTTGCCCCTCAGGGGCCTCTACTGAGACCTATCTTTTAATACATTTGTATCAGTAGCTAAAGGGACTGGGAAGCTTGCTATTATGTATGTCTATCTTCATGAGCCTATGCTTACTGCCACTGTCATTTCCTTAATTAGAACAGCATGCTTGGGTTTGTGAGAGTTTGGGGTTGTAAACTTGGAATATTTGACGAAATACTTCCCACAAAATCTGAAAAGAAAAAATACCAATTACTGTTTAAATGTTCCAATCTGATTCAGTAAGCCCAGAGTAACCTCATGGTCCCTGCTGAAATTCTCCCAGATTTATGCAATCTGACACATCCCAGGATGTTTCCATACAAAACCACTGAACAAGGAGAAAATGTCCTCGTTCACATGTCACACATTAATTGTCTACTTGCAGACTCCTTGATAAAAATTTTAAACACAATTTGCTTCTTCTACTACCTCCCAGCCGTCCTGCAAGGCTAATAGGCTTATTAGATGTCCTGGCTTGCCCACCCTTCTGCTGATGGAGGAAGCAGGGGTGGGAGGAAAACAAAGGCTTGGGCCATTATGTCCCCTCCCAAAGGGATAAACAGGTGCTCACAGGTGTTTAGGTACTTGTTGGTGTCTTGCCCAAACAAGAGTGAGCAAGCCCTGCTTTCACCTAGTATGGTCAGCTTTGCAAATGCCATTTTGATTGGTGAATCTCTGTGGCCAAAGGAGCCTTTGCACTCAGGCAAATAACATACATTGAGCTAAGTTGCAGGCAGTTGTGCTGCTTCTGCCTGGCTGCCTCTGCCTCACAGCTCTTGGCCAATGTGTTCTGCTCTGCTTCATGCTTCAGACCAGCTTAGCCCTAATATTTTGGGCTTGAACTACCTGGAAACTCAAGTGCTTCAAGTTTCCCAGGAGAAGGCATTTAAGTGCCTCAGGACGTGGCATGAAGTGCCACCGACATTGTGCTCTCTGCACATCTGCAAGAGATGCTGCCTGCACCTCTGCAAACCTCCATGCCAAGAGGAACCAGGATCAGGTCAGAGATCATCTGCCTCTTTCCCAGCACCCTGGGAAGATCTGGAAGCCTCTCAATGGCCAAGCAGTTCCAACACTGCCCCAAAGGAGCCAGGGACTATCTTGAAATTTCTACTCCCCCGCAGTGAGTAGCACAGACTTTCCCTAGGGCTCCAGGCTGCCTATTTATAAGTGGAGCAAAACCATTTTGTGGCCAAACCTTTCCAATTTTTCTGATTTTTCTAAATTACTATACTGCCAATAAGCATCCTTGTCAGGATTTTTCCTGACTGAATTAAAACCCAAAGGTAACTAATTAATATAGACTTGTGGGTGGGGCTTTCTGGAAATAAGATTAACTACATCTTTTATCATTCCTGCCTCATTAATTGCCCCAACTTAAGTCAGTATCCTGAACGCTCAAGTATGCAACTCTAGTATGGAAAATCAAACACAAACAAAACTCAAAACAAAAAAAAAAAAAGGGGGCAAGCAAAGAAACAAGACCAAAGCTGCACAAATAAACCCAACCAAAAAACTCAGACAAGACAAAAAGCAACAGAGAAACAGGTGTAACAAATGCACATACATTTCCTAAGTCCCTCCACAAATTCAGATTCTCAGGTCAGTGAAAATATTTGCAAGAAACAGCCAGAGAAGAATTTTCACAAGTGCCACATGCAATAGGCAAACACTTACTGAAAGGAACCATCTACCATCCAACACTGAATGTTTTAGGGAAGCTGTCCTGTAACTTATCCTGCAGCCTAACCCCTGTGCTGCCTTTGGACTCCTAGTTCTTTTTTGGGGAAAAAAAGTGAGCATCCAAGGAGTTCTGATTGTTTGTTAAAAGGAAACTATTCTACAGAACCAAATATCTCTTTGCATCCAGTTCTGGAGACTCTATTACAAAAGGGATGTGGAGATGCTAGAGCATGTCCAGAGGATGGACATGAGGATGATCAGAGGGCTGAAGCACCTCTCCTATGAGGACAGACTGAAAGAGTTGGGGCTGTTCAGTCTGCAGAAGAGGAGGCTCCCAGGTGACCTTATTGTGGCCTTCCAGGATCTGAAGGGGGTCTACAAAAAAGCTGGGGAGAGACTTTTTAGACTCTCAGGGAGTGACAGGACTAGGGGGAATGGAGTGAAGTGGAAGGTGGGTAGGTTCAGACTGGCAGTGAGGAGGAAGTTCTTCAGCATGAAGTGATGAGAGCCTGGAATGGGTTGCCCAGGGAGGTGGTTGAGGCCACATTCCTGGAGGTGTTTCAGGCCAGGCTGGATGAGCCTGTGGGCAGCCTGATCTAGGGTAGAGTGTCCCTGGGCATGGCAGGGGGGGTTGGAACTAGACGGTCCTTGTGGTCCCTTCCAACCCTGACTGATTCTATGATTTGAGATTTAACTGAATGCAAATCCTAGTTAGTGGGTCATAACATGATTTTGTTGGCAGCATGTTTTGTACTCAACCACTACCCAATGTTGCCTCACAGTTCCAAACAGTAATCTTTGACTTATTTCTGCTCTCCTCTGGTTTTCTCCCTGACTATAATAAATTTAGACAGTTGTTGCAGCTCCTTTCCCTGTTAATGTGGAACTTGGAAAATGAGCCTTGACCTGAGATTTAATAACGCCTTGATAAGATTTTGTAACAGACAAAACTGATATTATGCCTTGTTTAAATAATGATAAAACTGCTATTTCCTTACAGCTAACCAGGAGAGACCCCAGCACATATTCCTCTTTTATAACATTGAAAGTAAGTGTTAGAGACCTGCTGATTATCTGATAAGAACACAATTAATTTGTGCCCAGACTCATTAATCTTTCTTAGTATGTGTCAGCCCATTACATTTGATCCATGACCTCTGCCCCTAGTCTTGCACGAAAATCTCTCAAGATCAGAATCACATCATGATTTGGCACGAAGCCACCAACTCCGCCAGTTGACTGCAAAATGCTTCAAAGCCATCAGCAATGGCAGCTGCTGTATTTATGTGCACATGCCTGAATGATAAGTTCACAGCTCCTCTAAGGCAGAGTGAAAGAAGCTGGACATTCAAAAGCCTGAATCCCATTAAAATACAGCTGTGTACCTATTTATAGCTAATGATTACTCATCTTTATTCTCACTTCTGTTGCCACAAGCACAAGTGTCATTTGGGCTGCTGGGACAGTCTACACAAACACTTTCCTCGTGGCTTTTCTAAATAATATTTGATTTAACATTAACAAATGTGCAGCAGTGTTTTAAAACCAATTCTCTCACACATATGGACATTCAAGGATGGAGCAGTGGAGGATCTAGTTAAAAGTCACTCATCACACTATACCTCAGTCCTTTCTGCTTTAACAATTATCTCAAGACATGGACATGTCATTTTATGTAAAAGTTCAGGAATCTGGATTGACAAAATCACCTGGCTTGATAGTTGTGCTAGTCTGAGCCTAGCTGAGATATTTTAATGAGAGGAATTAGATTATAGGCTATGAAAAGGAAAAAATGGTGATGTCTACCTCACTCATGGGCTTGCTGAGATGTATAAAAACAAGAATACAAACAGATAACAGAGTTGCTTTGGCTGCCTCCCTTCTCTCTCTAACCTGCCATCTGTGTAACTAACCCATCTGCTTCCTAACCCCCCTGGCTGATACTCCAAACTCACCTTCAACTCAAGGTGAAGTCTGGGATAAGGTAGAGGGGTGGGAGGTGGAAGGGTGGTTGGGAGCCCCTCCTGGGGACTCTGGTTTCTGGGAGGGCTGTTGTGGTTCTGTATTACTTTTTAACTTGTCTATTTCTGTCTGTAGCTGTAGATATTGCCAATATCTGCTTGTATATTGTGCTAAGCTGTAAACATAAAGCTTCACTCTAATTTCCAGCTTGGCTGAGTCTAGTATCTGAAGAGGGGCTACAAAAAAGCTGGGGAGGGACTTTTCAGGATATCAGGGAGTGACAGGACTAGGGGGAATGAAGTGAAGCTGGAGATGGGTAGGTTCAGGCTGGATGTGAGGAGGGAGTTCTTCAGCATGAGAGTGGTGAGAGTCTGGAATGGGTTGCCCAGGGAGGTGGTTGAGGCCCCATCCCTGGAGGTGTTTCAGGCCAGGCTGGATGAGGCTGTGGGCAGCCTGATCTAGGGTAGGGTGTCCCTGCCCATGGCAGGGGGGTTCAAACTTAATAATCTTTGTGGTCCCTTCCAACCCTGACTGATTCTATGATTCTAGTCTGTGTGATTTTCATGGGAGGGGGGGTGGTGGGGGGGGTTGTAACACCCAAACCATCACAATAGCAGACATGAAGCCTTTCAGTGCTTTTCAACCGCCATCAAGATACTTTTCTACCCCCAAAGAGCAAGAGAGATCCAAAGGCTCATGTTACTTGCACTTCCAAAAAATAGTATGTGCATAAGAACGAGTATCAAATCCTTGATGGCACATTCACAACCTCCCCATCTTCACACATGCAATATTTTGTAACTCAAGCAAACATCTAAATCAAACAATGAATTTGCAGCCCAGATCTTTCCTCACCATCAGCCAGCATTCACTGTTAGGAGATAGGCAAGCACTGAATCGATGACTGACAGAAGATCAACAACCGCCAAACCAATTCCATGTGATTTTTTACAATGCCATTTTTTGATGCTAAATATAAAAATCTGAGTTAATGTGAATTTCATTGAAGGATTCTTTCTGAGTTACACCTAACTTATTATTGTGATTTACAGATGTTGTGAAAAATGCCTTCTCACTCACCATGCAACAGCAACCTACACTGCATCACTCAATAGTGTGACTTTTCCCTGGTTAACTGAAGATGTTTCATTTAGTGATTAAGGCAGGAAAGACACAATGCTGCCACAGCAATGACATCTACAGCCGGTGTCTGTAGTGTGGATTCTTCTGAAAGGCTTTCTGTGAATCTTATCTCTGCATGGCTTTTTACCTTCTTGTGCTAGTTTGAGTCTAGCTGGAATGTTTTGGTGAGAAGAACTAGATTACAGGCTGTGAAAAGGAAATAATGGTGAGGTCTACTTCACTCATAGGCTTGCTGAGATGGATAAGAACAAGAACATAAACATAAACATAGATAACAGAGTCACTCTCTCGGCTTTGTGGGCTGCACTTCCCTCTCTAACCTAATCTGCCATCTGTGTGACTAATCCATCTGCTTCCTAACCCCCCTGGCCGACCCTCCAGGCTACCTTAAACATAAGGCAAAGTCTTGAGTAAGGTAGAGGGGTGGGAGGAAGGTGGAAGGGTGGCTGAGAGCCCCTCCTGGGGACTCAGGTTTCTGGGAAGGCTGTTGTGTTTCTGTATTAACTTTTAGCTTGTATATTTCTGTATATAACTGTATAGATTGTAAATATCTGCTTGTATATTGTGCTAAACTGTAAATATAAAGCTTCATTCAATTTCCAGAGCTGCTGAGTCTAATCTGGGTGATTTCCAAAGTGGGGGGGGGGGGAGGGTAACACCCAAACCATCACACTTCTATTGTCCTTCAATCCACGGAAACAGAAGAGATTCTGCCAAAGACAGATCAGAGACAAAGTGTTTGGAGTTTTGAACACAAGTAACATTTTCTGAAGTTTCTAAGGAGCAGCTTATGTATTGATTCATCTGCAGCCACGGTGTTTCCTGATCATGTCCTAGCAAGTAAATGCTTGTTTTATTCTTATTAAAATGTCAAACAGGATCTTATCAAAGCGATTACACTGCAGCTTTGAATAGTTGTTTAAAAAAAAACCCCACCATTCATTCATTAATCACTCACTCATGCAGCGAAGGAGAAGGTGAGACTGTCAGATACTTACCACGCCTGATGGGCTAATTGTGAAGGGACACAGCTCAGCTGCTTGCCAGCTGCCCAGAATGGTAACTCTCAAGGGGAAGGAAAGGAAAAAAGTTCTCATCTCTGCTCTCTCCCACCAGTGGCCTTTTCACATCTTCTGAAGCCATGTAATCTGAGAAGAAGCAGACTAAGCTGACACTTTACCACCTCGCTAGCATGAGGATGATATCCGAGCTACATTTTCCCCTTCTTTCTCTGTCCACAGACATCAGCTTGTGGTCCATCATCCTCAGATGCTTGTTTCTAAGGAAAGAATAAAGCACGAGGGAATACGTGTAGTTATCTTTCCAAGCTTCACTACAGGCACTGCAGAAAGATTGCCCACTCCTCTGCTGGGAGCTTTCTCCAGCTTTAAACAGATCCTCGCCATACAGACTGCCAGGCTGGGATCATGAGGAAATCTGGTTTTAAAAAGAACACAACTCACGCAGGGATTGTCACAAATGCCACAGAATAAGCAAATTTGGACTCAGCTGTCAACCTTATTGCCAGATTGTCAGAAGATCTGAATCAGGAGAATAATTTAAATGTCAAATCAAGACAGTGCAAAAGCAAATTCCTGTGATTTACCGCGTTGCTTAGAGATAACATAACCTAAGGGTAAAGAGAAAAGCTGGCTGAAAAAGAACCCCAAACAACAAGACAACAAAACAACCCAAAAAAACACCCCACCCTAAAAATCTGGGGTTTAGGGGCTTGTGGAACTTTTTGTTGCATATTCATCAAAGAAATTGGAATGTGTAAGGGGTGGGGGATTCTCAAGCAAAAGCACAACAGTATTATGACAGAGATCTTGAAAGTGCTTTGGAGCTCATCTAGATACATGAGCTTTAACAGATCTTTGCTTTTGTAAGTATTGATAAACAAACTTTTGGGAAGTGCTCTGAAATTCTTGGGAAAGAGAAGGTCAACATGCCAACTATTGCTGTTTGCAAATTAAACATGCTATGTAGAACTCTGGACGTATCAGCACTGCAGGTGTTAGTGAGGACTGTTGCAGCATTTCTGATACAGTTTGAGCTGGAAATGTGGATACTAAAACCCAAACATATTTGTAACAATAAGCCTTTCCCAATGGCTGTCATTGTGTCGATACTCACAGCTTCAGGGAGGGTTTTGCCTGAATAAGCACTGCAGATTAATGGCCATATTGAGGAAACCATAGGAACTGAACTGGAAAGACAAAAAAAAAATATCTAGGTTAGGAGCTGTCATTCTGAAACTCATTTTCCCCACCATGATGGTGAACTCTTATTACCTGTGAATATGGAATTCAAATACTATTTTCAAGTTTTAAATGTAGGTAACACTTTACATTATGTGTCAGTGTGGTACCAATTACAGCATAACTTTGATATTGTAAATCTATTGAGAGAGAGGACTGAGATGAGAAGTTAAGTAATAGCCCAAACTTCAAGTGAAGTCCAAAAAGACTTAAATTTGTTCTTCTTACACAAGTCCATATTTACTACTATGTGCCTTGGATATAGATGCATTATGTTTTTAATGTATCCCATTTAAACACTTTGGACTTTTTTCCTTCCTCCCCCACTTTGTGGGTGAAAATGAGATCCTCATTTACCTCCTTTCACACCTTAGTAGCTACTGTATAATCTTTAATTGTGTAGTCTTTAATCTTATTAGGCAGAGCCTGCATGCCCTGCTAGTGTTCTGCAAAGAGCACAGTCTGGGGAAAGGAAAGTTAGAATAGAATAGAATAGAATAGAATAGAATAGAATAGAATAGAATAGAATAGAATAGAATAGAATAGAATAGAATAGAATAGAATAGAATAGACAAGGTTGGAAGAGACCTCCAAGATCAGCCAGTCCAACCTAGCACCCAGCACTATCCAGTCAACCAGACCATGGCACTGACTCATCCAGTCTTTTCTTCAATACCTCCAGGGACGGTGACTCCACCATCTTCCTGGGCAGCCCATTCCAATGCCAATCACTCTCTCTGGCAAGAACTTCCTCCTAACATCCATCTTATACCTCCCCTGGCACAACTTGAGACTGTGTCCCCTTGTCCTGTTGCTGGTTGCCTGGAAGAAGAGACCAACCCCCACCTGGCTACAGGCTCCCTTCAGGTAGTTGTAGACAGCAATGAGGTCTGCCCTGAGCCTCCAAAGTTGAACACTGTCCTGTTGTCTTCTGTCACTGTGTTTGAAGCCAGCTCTTTCTTTGGCTGACCTATACTGCTGTATCTACAGTGACAGCTCTTTAGCCACCCTGCTTTTGACTAGGATAGTACTTTCCCCTCAGAAAGAGGGAAAAAATAGATCTGATGGTATCAGAGAAGCTGCTTTAAAGCAAAGAAAGCAAGGCTATGCCTTCATCCCTGAGAGAAAAATCTTATAGGATTTTACATAAAAGTACAGCATTGCTGTAGGTATCTAACTAGTCTTTGGTGGTAAGGCACATTGATAACTTAGAAAATGTTGGCAATAAGAGCCATGCTTTTCATGAAAACAGGTAAATTTTTATAGTCTTTAGAGTGGCTATTAGGATAAAAAGCCAACTGCTCACTTAGGGCAAGGAGAGAGTCTGGCACTGGTCCACCAGGAGGCTGCTCCTTCCTACTTACAGAAAGCCCAGGTATGGACTCTGGGGTGCCACATCTGAGCTACTGCTTTGCTGTGAAAATGTGACAGACAACTAGGTCTAAAGCTATCGAACCCTGCAAGCTATGCTGTTCTTGAGGAAAGGAAATGAACAATCTACCTCCAAGTAACAAAACTCAGATTTCTTGTGGAGTGTTTCAGCTAGATAGGCTATCTTGGAGTCTGTTTGTTGGACTGCACTTTTAACCAGTGTACAGGAAATATTATCTATGCAAGTGATTCAGTATTAGCTAATTAGGTGTGCTAGACTTTCTCCAAGCGAATGGAGCTTCTATACTGGTATCAGCCATTAACACTAAATGGGGCTTACACATGTAAAATCCCTCTGGCATTGAGGGGGGAAAAAAAAGCCTTCAGTTTCATAAATAATGGATCTGTAGCAAAATTAGCATTTCATGAAAAAAATTGAAAAAACTAGAATGAAAATGTGATACAATTTCTATTTTCTGTGTCCCAGTTTGGCAGTGCATTGTGTGATCCAACATGCAGGTCACCTCCTACACATCCACTACATAATCACATCAAAAATTCTCTTAGTTGTCTGCAGACTCAACTACTCACCTATGACCAATGTCCTCTGTAGCATTATGATAGTAAAAGTGCCCTTCTTCCACCAGAGCACTGTGGCACTGGGTTAACTTTATGGTGTATGAATATTTACGTGGTATTTCTTATTGAATTGTAACAAATGCCATGACTTTTCTACCGTGAAGCCTTTCTTTTGCTGTGTATGTTATGTGCCACAACATACAAATAAGTAATGCTTTCTCTGCAGGTACAAATAGAGAATCATAGAATGGTTTAGGTTGGAAGGGACCTCAAGGATCATTCAGCTCCAACCCCCTGCCATATGTAGGGACACCTCCTACTAGAGCAGGTTGCTCAAGGCCTCATCCAGCCTGGCCTTAAACACCTCTAAGGAGGGAGCATCCACAACCTCCCTGGGCAACCTGTGCCAGTGTCTTACCACCCTCACTGCAAAGAACTTCCTCCTAACATCCAGTCTCAATCTCCCCTCTTCCAGCTTAAACCCATTCCCCCTCATCCTGACATTACTGGACCGTGTAAATAGTCCCTCCCCAGCCTTCCTGTAGGCTCCCTTCAAATACTGGAAAGCCACTATAAGGTCTCCTCGAAGCCTTCTCTTCTCCAGGCTGAAGAGCCCCAACTCTCTCAGCCTGTCCTCATAGCAGAGGTGCTCCAGTCCTCTGATCTCTTCCCTGCTCTATTCCAACAAACATCCGTATGGAAGAAGTTACAAGCCTAGGCTACTAAGCCTGCAGACTGTGTACAGCACACAGGATAAATATGCATCTATTCATACCACCAAATAATAGGTGTGTATTTATCCTCCTAGTCAGCTCATTTCATGCCCAGTGTTTTCCAGGATGACCAAGATAGGAAGTGATCTCCACCCATTCTAGCTGTGCTCCACAATAAACCTGGCTGCGTTTGAATCTGAGTTCTGCCATGAACATTAAGTGAAACAAGGATTGCAGATTATTTCTTTTGCAACAAAATGATGATGATCTCAACTAAGCCATGAGTCCTCTTTGAATTTGCTGCTTATGATTAAGACCAGAGCAAAGAGTAGTCCTGCTGGCTCCCACGAAAATGTCCAGACAAGGTCTGTGCATGGTGGTATGATGAAAAACAGCAAGAACTCATTCATGTGTGAAGATGAGTGGGAAAATTATTTTAGCAGGCCCACCCACAAATGGTAAGGCATTGCCTTTATCTTCTTCTCAGGATTCTGTACCTCAACTCCACGGCTTTAAATGTTGAAGCAAAACCCATTAACATGGGGTTTATGTTTCCAAAGGAAATCAAATTCTGAGAGTCATATTTTTGGCTTCTTCCATATTCCAAGCCTAAATTTTGCAATAGTTCTTTTCTTCATTCTCAGTGAGAAAATGCACATTTAGAACAGGTAGATGTAGATTTAATTCTTCAGCCAGGCGTATTTACAAATCAGTATTTTTGGTCAGGAAGAAAACAATGACTTATTAATTTATAACCACAAACTCATTGAACACATTGAGACAGAAGAAGTTAGATCAATGTGCTAGTTTGAAGCTAGCTAGAATGTTTTGGTGAGAAGAGTTAGATCATAGGCTGAGAAATGAAAACAATGTTGAGGTCTACTTCCCTCACAGTCTTGCTGAGACGTGTAAAGAAGAAAGGCAAAACAAAGATAAAGTCACTTGCTTGCTCTCTTCGCTGGGAGCTTTGCCTGCTGGGGAGAGCTGAGGCTGCTGGCTGAACTCCATCTTGCTTTCTAACCTCACCCTCCATTTGCTTTGGCTGATTTCACCTTTGCTGCTTAATCCTCTTGGCCGAACCTCCATTATTCCTTGGGACTGGGGTAAGGTTGAGAGGGGTAGGGGGAAGGTGAGGGGTGGTTGAGAGCCCCTCCTGAGGACTCAGGTTTCTGGGAGGGGAGTTGTGTCTGCATTACCTTTTTACCTTGTATATTTCTGTCTATAACTGTATATCTGTAAATATCTGCTTGTAAATTGTACCAGCTGTAAATATAAGCTTCATTCATATTTCCAGAGCTGGCTGAGTCTAGTCTGGGTGATTTCTAAAGTGTGGGGGGGTGGGGAACACCCAAACCATCACAATCAATCCACTCTTTTGTTCTGTAACTCCCAACATGTTTTTTCTGGGAACTACACAAGGACATTGCCAGGGCATGCAGAGACTGAAACTGGCCAGAGATGTCAAAAGCTACCCAAAAAAAGGGGTTGTTCAGGTACTTAAACAACAAGAAGAAATTGAAGGAAAATATTGGCCCATTGTTAAACAGGAGAGGTGAATTAGTCTCAAACAACGCTGAAGAGCCAAAGGTTCTTAACACTTTCTTTGCCTCTCTTTACCAGCACTGCTGGGTCCCAGATTTTGGGAAAAAAACAAACAGGTTGATGTGAGTACAGGTTCACCACCAATGAAGGAAGAGTTGGTATGTGAACTGTTGAAAGATCTTGACTCCTGCACATCGATGTACCCAGACTTGGTGTTATGAGAGATGGCTGTGAGGCTGCTCTGCGTAATCTTTGAGAAGTTGTGGCTGCTGGAGGATGTCCCAGAAGACTGGTAGAAGCCTAACATCACCCTCATCTAGAAGAAGAGACCTAAGGAGGATCCAGGAAATTAGACTTAAGGAGGATCCAGGAAATTATAGGCTAATTTGTTTTCAATTCCTGCAAAAGTTATGGAACAAATCATCCTGGGAGCTATCACAAGTCAAATGGACATGATTGGGAAAAGCCAGCAGGGATTCACCAAGGGCAAATTGTGCTTAACACACCTGATCACCTCCTATAATGAAGTAACTTGCTAGGTTGATGTCAGGCAAGTAGTGTCCATCTGGATTTCTCCAAGGCTTTCAGTACAGTTCCTCACATCTTTCTCCTAGATAAAAGGATGTGTTAAGGTCTAGCCACATGGTCTATGTGGTAGTGGAGAACAGGCTGGCAGGCCATAGCCAGAGGATGGTGGCAAATAGCTATTCTTCAAACTGCCAACCTGTCATAAGTGGAGTCCCCCACAGATTGATATTAGGCCCAAAGGTGTTTAATACCTTCACGAGAGATCTGGATGAGGAGATCAAATGTATTCTGATGAAGCCTGAAAAAGGTTCCCAAACTGTGTGGGGAAATGGACGCTTTGGAAGGGAAAGTCACTCTGCAGGAAGACCTCAATAGGCTGAAAGAGTGGACTAACAAGAATCTGATGAAGTTCAATGAGAAAATGTGTAAGGTCTTACATCTGGATAGGATTGGGTGATAGGTTGGACTGGATGATCTTGGAGGTCTCTTCCAACTCAGTTGATTCTTTGATTCTATGATCTGGGAAAGTGTAATGCAGGAGTACAGCATAGACTGAGATGCACCAGGCTGGAGAGCAGATATGTGGAAAGAGACCAGGGGGTCTTGGTAGACAACAAGCTGAATATGAGGGAAGAGTATACCTCAGTAGCAAAGAAAACCAACATGATGCTGAGTTGCATCATGAAGGGCATCACCAGCAGAGATAAAGCCCTCACTATACCACTCAGTGCTTGTCAGGCCACAGCTGGACAAGTTCAGTTTTGGGTGCCACTATACAAAAAAAAGATGTGGACAGGCTTGAGAAGGTTCAGAGAAGGGCCACAATGATGGTAAAAGGACAGGAAAGGCTAAGAAAATTTGGTTTGTTCAACCTTGAGAAAAGATGGCTTTGAGGAGACCTTATCAGCATGTTCTGGTATTCAAACATTCCCATTTTATAAGGAGTCACATGGAAAAGACAAGGGCTAAAGAGGACAAGTTATTCCAATTGGACACGTGGAAGTCTTTTGAAGTGAGAACAATCAAATGGTGAAGTGGTGGATTCTCCAACATTGGACACTTAAGATACAGCTGGGGAGGGTGTTGGGCCATCTTGTTTAGACCATGCTTTTGCCATAAAAATCTTAAGATCAGATGTCTTTGAGGTCACTTCCAATCTGGTATTCTGTGACTGATTCCTACCATTAGGAATTCTGTTTGACTATTCTTAGTTCAGAGTGTTAGAATCAGAGTGTTAAATTATGGAATCAACCAGGTTGGAAGAGACCCCCAAGATCAACCAGTCCAACCTAGCACCCAGCCCTGTCCAGTCATGGCACTAAGTGTCTCATCCAGTCTCTTCTTGAACACCTCCAGGGATGGCTACTCCACCACCTCCCTGGGCAGCCCATTCCAATGCAAATCACTCTCTCTACCAACAACTCCCTCCTAACATCCAGCCTAGACCTCCCCCTTTTGCAGGACATATTTAAAGATTTTTAAAAATTATTTCTACCTTTTATATTGTAGATTTTTCTACAATTTGTTTTGTGTTTTGATACTATAAACTTAAATATCAGGCATCATGATTATATTTTTTTTGACTCTATGTCATTATTTGCTGTATCTTTAGCCTGGAGAAGAGAACGCTTGGGGTGACCTCATTGCTGACTACAACTACCTGAAGGGAGGTTGTAGACAGGTGGGGGTTGGTTTCTTCTCCCAAACAACCAGCAACAGAAGAAGGGGACACAGTCTCAAGCTGTGCCAAGGAAGGTCTAGGCTGGATGTTAGGAGGAGGTTGTTAGCAGAGAGAGTGATTGGCATTGGAATGGGCTGCCCAGGGAGGCGGTGCAATCGGCGTGCCTGGAGGCATTCAAGAAAAGCCTGGCTGAGGCACTTAGTGCCATGGTCTGGTTGACTGGACAGGGCTGGGTGCTAGGTTGGACTGGATGATCTTGGAGGTCTTTTCCAACCTGGTTGATTCTATGATCTTTAAAACAAACAAAAAAAGTTGAGGAAGACACAAACCCAGCACCCTCCTTGGGTTGGACAGTGCAATTCCTATTTCCCCTCCTTTCAGCTTTCTGCCTATGGGACTATCTGCCAAGGCTGAGTCAGCTCCTTCCCAGGAAAAGCCTGTAAATACGTTGGAAGACATTTCATTTTGTCATCTACCTAGGCACACTGGATTAGTATGCAAATAAGACAGCACAAGAACAGACCATAGCAACACTGCTAATGCTCTAAGTGATCTTTCAGTGTAATTAGAATTTGTTTCATCAGACTAATTTGACATGGCACATTAGTGAAGCTAAGATAACGGGGTTTAGTAGAGCCAGGGCACTGGTATGTACACAGAAAAGTGCCAGTAAGTCCATTTGCACATGGGAGTTGCCTAACACTGCAGAGAAGTGACAATTAGTAAGAGCTCTAGAAAATATCCATTTGTTTTATTTTTAATCTAGTAACTTGATAGGTTATACATTCTTCTATTGCTGTCTTATATAGTGGTTTAGAGATCTCAGCCTCTCTGCTGTTGAGAAATATTGCAAGACTCAGAATAAGCTACAGGGTACTACAATTATACAAGTTTAGTCAAGCCTGGCCTGGCAGTACACAGCAACATGCTGTGCTATCACATGGGAATTCAAGGGGCAAGTTTGTCATTTCAGTTTCACAGAATGAGCTAGCTGAAAGCCATTCCATGGTGACAGCAAAACTGAGGACAGTGGTTGGCTTCTTTTCTGCACCTTCCTGCTCCAGATCATGCAAGCTCTAGAGGGGTCCCAAACCAGAGATAAAAACTGGTCCCTGTTGCTGAAAAGCAGTCCTGAAGCTACTCCATGAAGATTTCATGGGCAGCTGGGGCAGGCAGAATGCTATCAGAAGGATGAGGGAAGGCCTAGCTAAGATAGAAGATTTGTCCAACCTACAAGGAAATAAACTCTTTAAATTCCCAATTAAAATTAACATTTAAGATTGTTGTTAGTTTTCCCAAATCATTTATCCCTAATATTAGGCTAAGCTACCTGACCTCTGATGCAATGCACTGTTTGTTTGGACCTGCTGAGCTCATCAGCCAGTTGAGAGTATCTGGCTAGAGATGTGATGACACATCTCTTAGCTGAATCACAAACCCACACACCATCCCCTAGAGATGCAGCTTCCTTTTGCGTCTCACACTCCCCAAGAGAAAAGAGCCGCGTATGACAAAGAGGGGCTGCCTTCAAATGTGGTCTGCAGCTCTGAGTCAGAATACTTATTCTGTGCTCTGTTGTGTTTTAACTGATTGAGGATGATGTCTATGGATATAACAATGTCAGTTGTTCACAGAACTTCTATCACATATGCTAAGATGGGCTTTATTACTTGGAACATTTACAAATAATGGACTAGAGAAAGCTATAAAATAGAATCAACCAGGTTGGAAGAGACCTCCAAGATCAGCCAGTCCAACCTAGCACCCAGCCCTAGCCAGTCAACTAGACCATAGCACTAAGTGCCTCATCCAGTCTTTTCCTGAACACCTCCAGAGACAGTGATTCCACCACCTCCCTGGGCAGCCCATTCCAATGCCAATCACTCTCTCTGGCAAGAACTTCCTCCTAACATCCAGCCTAGACCTCCCCCAGCACAACTTGAGGCTGTGTCCCCTTGTTCTATTGCTGGTTGTATGGGGGAATAGACCAACCCCCACCTGGCTACAACCTCCCTTCAGGTAGTTGCAGACAGCAATGAGGTCACCCCTGAGCCTCCTCTTCTCCAGGCTAAACACCCCCAGTTCCCTCAGCCTCTCCTCATAGGGTTTGTGTTCCAGGCCCTTCACCAGCCTATGTATGTCTACACAGGCATATTTAATCTGATTATCCATTCACTGATAGGATGATGACCTATTCTTTCAGCTATATGCATTGGATTGCTTAGATCATATATGCTAAGATGGGGTTTATTACTTGGAAGGTTTAGAAATAATGGAATAGAGAAAGCTAGGCCTACACAGGCATATTTAATCAGATTACCCATTCACTGACAGGATGATGACCTATTCTTTCAGTTACATACATTGGATTGTTTATATCATTTGACACAGTCCTAGGATAATCTATCTTTAAGAAATGCTAAAGGAGCCAGTTCATTCAACGGTTAAAAGGAAAATAAACGATACTCAAAACCAAAGCATGTTCTCAGCCACTGTTGAGATCCTTAGTAAGGAACGTAAACAGAACCCAAGAAGGGACAAGCAAAAGATAGAAATGTAAAGCCACCCTTCAGACAAGGAGATATGCAATGGATTCTTCAAGTTTTGCACATACCAAAGTGCCAGCATCCAAAGTACTGAAACAGAACAGATGTTAGCCAAAGTCAACCAAGGCAACTCCAGGGAGTTGTGTACAGCAACCTTTTCTTTCCTTTTCAGGTGAACGCATTCTCTTCGGGAGGAACTTTTGGGAAGAAGGCCAAATCCTTCCAAATCCAAAGTTTTCCTGAGGCACAGTTAAATGTCTCAGGAAGAAGGAGAAGGAATTCACCTAAGTTGGCAAACAAACAAAGCCCTTCATTTATCCTCTTGCAACTACCTTTTTCAACCTTTTGTTTTGCCTAAGAATTGGGCCTCATGCCCCATAAATCTGAAAATCATATGATGGGGGATTCCCTAAAACAAGCCCAGTAGAATTGTACCCCTAAAGTACAGCCAAACAGAACAACGCTGAGAAAGAGAGATGCATTTGTATTCACAAACTCAGAGAGCCCTTCCTGATTATAAATCTGGGCTAGATACTTTTCCCCCCGCTCTGTTCTAGTCTCTTCTTCAAGTGATTTTAGGAAACACTTGCCAAGAAAAAAGATCAGCATTTTGGTTCTTTATCAACAGAGAAGCTTGGCCAAACAGGTACTCAGGCACAAAGGCAGAATCTCTGTGATTTATGACAGAAGTAAGCTAACATCATCTGCTTCTGGAAGTAATAAAATATCGCTCATGCTTCAAAGCTCAGAAAGTTAATACTAATGCCCATTCTGATGAGGTTTAAAAGAAATCTAATTACAAGATAACTAGAAGTTGTGGAGAGATCATGGGAGAAATTGTTATTCATCATAATATGTGCCATAAAAAAATGCCTTTTACAAAGATAGAGGAAAGGGCCATACTGTAGGGAATATTTCCTGGCTAGAAGGAGGGTTAAATAAACAAATGATAATAACACCAATCAGACCTCTTTGCTTAAAGCCTGCAGAGTCAATCTGCTTCTGACTGTGGAGCTACCAGCCAGCAAAGGCAAACTAATTAGACACAGTCAAACACTTAGGCAATCACACCTTGTGAATGTAAGCGTCTTCCTGTCATTTGGCAAGTCTCTCAGCTGCCTCTGAGCGTGAGACAACAAATCCCCTGCAAACAAGTTCTTCACTCTCCCTGTTAGTGAGATCTAACAGAGCACAATGGCTGGAGGTGAAAGGTGGCAGTCTAGTCAGGTAATGACATCGTCTTGAACAGCCCACATTAAAATAGTGGCACTTGTTTAGACTAGCCTATTTGCACCTACCTGCAGAGGGCCTTTTTAATGTAATTATTAGCCTCTGCAGCCCTGCTTAGGATTTGAAAATAACGTTCATTTTCATCTTGCTTCAACTACCGCTGCTACCTCCTATTCAATCCCAGTCACCTCATCTCCCCACAAGTAAGTGTAGAAACAGAGGCAGATAAGAAGAGTTGAATTAACAAGAAAAAAAAAAAAGTTGGCAGGTGAGCTGTGTGACACAACAATAAAAGGGGGAAAAAAAAAGCTAAAAGATTTGACAATATATTCTAATCACTACCTGACTGCAGCAGAGCTGCAGGCACTGAAAAAGCTTTCTGGGGAAAAGAGAAAAGACAGCAGGAGAGTGGTCTAAAAATCTCTCATGCGAAACCCAAGGGCAGGAACCAATCCTTGTGAGCCTTAGAACAAATATGTAATGACTGTCTTTCAAAATTGTCTTATTTCTCAGGATTTAACTATTCACTATAGAAAATACATGACAAGCAGCACACCCATAAGGAGCGAGGTAATTAACCACCACCCAACTCTAGCCTGAGAGACCCAAGCACACAATTGACTGCAGAAGACACAAGCCTGTATGAAGCACTTGTGCAGCCACAGACCAAAGCTTCCATCCAGCTTCCTAATGAGAATCCATGTTGCACAGGAGAGGTAAAGTGACTTATCTTACCTCCCTGTGCTCTCATTCATGAAAGGTCCACCAGAAGCTGTCTCAGGATACCTCAAAGGCTAAGTGCAGCACTTGGCAGATGAGGAGGAAAGGATGTGTTTGAAGAGCACTCCAGCAATATGTGGAAAGGGACAGGCAAAAAAATCTGTGGAAAAAGACTGGTCCAAGCAGAGAGGATACAACATCCATTTCCTCTTGTCAGGGAAGCACAGATCTGTCCAGCTTGAGTCCACTTTTCTGGGGAAGTTCTACAAAACCTGAATGAAAGATACATGGAGGAGAAAAAAAGAAGATTTTTCTGCTTCATTTGTTAAGAGACTAAGTTCAACCTGTTTTAAGGTGATGTCAAAAAGGAATACATTATTTAGTTCTTGCCTTGTCTAGCATCAGTCTATTCACAGAAAGGACATCTTACTTACAAGACTAGTGCTAATTCTTGATAAAGAGAAGGCTTTCAAGCAGCCTGTGTGGAAGGTTTGCTCAGTGTGATGTTTGGTAGTCACTTTGACTTCTATTATTTACCTTGCAAATATGTCAGAAGTTATGTCAGTGAAGACAATTTCTCAGTCTTTATGCTGACAGGGTATTCAGATTAACATCCCCAGCATTCAGCAGTTTCACAGATGACTGTTGTAGTCCAGGCTACAATCTTAATTAGTGCCACTGCTCAGCTTCCCGTGCTGACGGAGAGCCAGAAAGCCATGGTATGTCCCAAGCACTGCTGATACCTGTTTTGTTTGTTTGCAGCTTCTTCCTCTGTAAGGCTATGATAGATGAGGGTCCTTTAACTACACTTGTTCTGTAAACTGATATTATGCATCTGACCTAAAATGACAGCTGGAATCAGGGCCACATTTAGAGATGATCATACCCAACACAAAAATATAAGCTAGTTCTGGAGGGTGCCAGCCCTGGGTCAGTCTCAGCTTATTTGTCAATCTGCCAGTTCACTGCTCCTCAGTGCTCTCCTTTTATGACTAGCAGAAGGCACTGCTTTCAGGGGTAGTAAATGCAGCATGTTGAGAGACAAGCAGTTGGCAAGAGTCCTTATGACAGGGGTGGCAAAAGCAAGACAGGTAGCCAGATGGATCTGGTGCGGCCTGAGGCAAGCGCTGAAGCAAAGGGGTAAATCAAATCAAAGGGTTACTATACCCTGATAGGAATCTCTGATTATAGTGACACTGCATAGAAAAAAAAAAGCTCTTATCTGTGCTCTGGTGCTACTGCAAGGTCTTGGACAAATCCTACTGTGGAATGATAGTCTAAATCATTTCACATTGCTATTCATGTCAGGTCTTCTCCATTTGTTCCATCCTTGCTTTTCCACTTGGTCTCACTTTGAAACTTGAGGGTTTGTTTTTCAGTATTCACTGATCCTCCAGGTTCTGTATTAATTTGTTCATAAACATTTGTACCACTTCCATCAGAAATTAAGACCTGTGCAAATTAAGTTTATGGATTAGAAAAGGAGTACATTTTGGAGACAGAAGTACAATCTTTCATTAGACTAGCTGCTCTAAGTGGGGAAAATGGGCAGGCTCTGCAGCCTTGATACCCTGAGACACCACAGCCACTGTCACTGCAATGTGCCTATTGAAAAAGAATATTGTACATGAACTTCAGAAATTCATTTTGAAATTTTCAAGACTAGAAGGCTGAAAATAATTCATCTGGTCTGGATAAATTATTAAGTGCTATTGCACAACTAATAGTTGTTTATTTATACTTATTTATACCCACACATACATGAACACACCCACTCCAGT
Source organism: Tricholaema leucomelas (assembly GCA_013400475.1). NCBI lineage: Eukaryota > Metazoa > Chordata > Aves > Piciformes > Lybiidae > Tricholaema lacrymosa > Tricholaema leucomelas. Next base: position 78,055 of record WAAF01013227.1, read on the forward strand.
GCACTGTTACTTAGCTAAATATTTTAACTGTCTAAAATATTAAGTGATGAATACAGTATTATCTTTCATATAACATGACCTTATTCTTCAAGCAAAGGTGACAGGGTATTGAGGCATCAGTGTGCATGTATCTCTGTAATGACATGCCACACCATGAAAAGCAGCTGCCTCACAATGCTGAAACTGCCTTTGCTCATACAAGCCTGTCAACATCAGTATGAAACTGATCTATATACCTGTAACTATTTTCCTCTTCATATTGCATCTCATTTTGCAACACATTTCAGACTTGCACCTGGAGTGCCCTCACTTGTAAATTTAGCTAGGATTTTGAAGGCAGGATAAAGGCCACCTTATCTTTTTCAAAGGCCAAGAAGAAAACCCTTAAAAACACAAGCATTTGCAAAAGTAGAAGAAACAATGTTCACCCCTTTGGACACAGGACCAAAGTAGGGGTGGTAGAGAAAAGGAAAGAACCGGAGCTGGTTCTTTCTTTGTGGAACCACAACAGTTCACCCAGAGCCTTCCCATGTTTCTCTTCAGATATTAGATCTAGATAAAGATAGAAGGGATATTCATGAAGCAAGCAATTTCCTCCAAAGTCAGACATCTCCAGGATCATCTCCAGGATCTGGAACCAGCTGCCTGTCAGGACACCCAAAAAAAACCAAAATTAGTTCTCTTTCATTTTCTTGCAAACAGAGTTTTTAAGTAAACCACATTCAAAGAGGGAAACACTTCCACAACAAGAAGCAACCGACAAGATGGCTCAAAAGAGACCTGAGGCAAATTAAAGCCCAATTTAACTTTTGCTCAATAACTTCACTTTATTTGGATGAATCATTTATGCAGTGAAAAACTTCAGCTTACTACACTAGAAAACTCAATTAATAGCCAAAGTGCTTAGAGAATAGGGAAAGGGAAGCACAGAGGTAAAACTCCAGTTACTGAGTTAAGAAGCAGAAGTAAAAGCCTTTTGACACAGAGCATTAGAAATATCAAAGAGGAATAGGGAAGATTTCCCCCCCAGTCCACAGCAGGAAAAATACTTGCAGGTGGGCCCTAAATGACCAGTGAAAGGCCACATGGGGAGCCTACAGTGGAGCAGAAACAAGACTTTCAACATCCCAGATGCCCCACTGCCACAGCCATCACTATCACTGCTTCCCTAGATGCATCAGAAAAAGGGTCTGCCTGCCTGCTCCTTGGATTATAGAGAAGATGCTTTATCTTGGCTTGCAGAACCACCTTCCCTGTTGCTCAGTGCCATTAGCATATGGAATCTTCATGGCCGAGAGTGCTTCTCAGGAGTTGCTCTATCCCTGCTCTTTAGACAGAAGGTACCAACAGTATTCAGGACAGCAGCGTACAAGAGAAATCACAGCCTTCCCTCTACCAACAAGAGATGAGAAGATAGAAATAAACCACCAGCATTTTTCATGTCACCCATTGCTTTTCTTTTGGATATGCATGTAACTACACAAATACCTCTTCAATACACAAAAATAAGTAATATTTATCATGGCATCTGACATCATTTTTCCTCAGTCATGAAGAATCTAAACCACAAAAGTGTGAGAAACAAGTTGTGGGGCAGGAGCAGTTTGTGAATCGTAACTCCTTCAGAAGTGAACAGAGTGAGCACTTTTGTTCAACAAAAGTAAACTTCACAGCAGAAACCAAGTCCATAACTGAATTATTTTGCTGGCTCTCTTGTTTGTTTCTTATACATAGAGGAAGGAATCTTAGGTTCAAGCAGTTGCCACAGGAAAGGGGAAAGTGAGTAAGTGAGACTGAATGATAGTTTGATTGCTGTGGTCTCAGGATATCATATTAGAATAGATTTAACTCTTCAAAATCTGGTCAGTTCTCACCTTTGGTAGTAAAACTGCTTTGTTAGAAAGAGGAAAACAAACTGGTGCATATGGTATACCCTTAATAAGTCTCACACCCCATAATAGGAACATTTGTACACAAATGCATTTTTTTGGGGTCTAGCCAAGAGCAAGAGCCCCCTAGTGAATCATAATGCTAATGAGTTTTGGTAAATTTGGCACTTGGAGTTAATAGAACCAATTTGTCCCCCCAGAAAAGCTAAATGGCTTATCACTTCTTTGGAGGTGCTAAGTGGATCTAGAACTTGAGCATGCGGTCAGTAAAAATGAAAGAATCTCGTCTAAGCTGCCTATTAATGTGTGCTCCTCTCTACTTCTGTTTAGAACAAAAGTAGGATGTATGAGAGGCTATGACAGGCAGGCAAGAGTTTTGTTACAGGAAGAAATAGTGCAATTTAACTGTGCCCCAGGGCTGATGCTTGCTGTCTGAAGTAGGTGATCATGAAGAAAATAGATTATTCTTTCTGGAAAACATCTCAATATCCCTGGACCCAGGGACTGAGTCCATCATCACCATGTTTGCAGATGACACCAAGCTAGGAGCAGGTTTTGATCTGTTGGAAGGTAGGAGAGCCCTGCAGAGGGACCTTTGAGAGGCTGGATGGGTGGGCAGAGTCCAATGGGATGAGATTGAACAAGGCCAAGTGCAGGGTTCTGCACTTTGGCCACAACAACCCCAAGCAGTGCTACAGGCCGGGGACAAAGTGGCTGGAGAGCAGCCAGGCAGAAAGGGACCTGAGGGTACTGGTAGAGAGTAGCTGAAGATGAGGCAGCAGTGTGCCCAGGTGGCCAAAAGAACCAATAGCATCCTGGCCTGGATCAGGAACAGTGTGGCCAGTAGGACAAGGGAGGTTATTTCTGCCCTGTACTCAGCACTGGTCAGGCCACACCTTGAGTACTGTGTCCAGTTCTGGGCTCCTCAATTCAAGAGAGATGTTGTGGTGCTGGAACGTGTCCAGAGAAGAGTGATGAAGCTGGTGAGAGGCCTGGAACACAGCCCTGTGAGGAGAGGCTGAGGGAGCTTCTGGCTTGGAGAAGAGCAGGCTCAGAGGTGATCTCATTGCTGTCTACAACTACCTGAAGGGAGGCTGTAGCCAGGTGGGGGTCTCTCCTGCCAGACATCCAGCAACAGAACAAGGGGACAGAGTCTCGAGTTGTGCTAAGGGAGGTCTAGGCTGGATGTTAGGAGGAAGTTCTTGCCAGAGAGAGTGATTGGCATTGGAATGGGCTGCTCAAGGAGGTAGTGGTGTCGCCATCCCTGAAGGTGTTGAAGAAAAGCCTGGATGAGGCACTTAGTGCCATGGTCTAGTTGACTGGATAGGGCTGGGTGCTAGGTTGGACTGGATGATCTTGGAGGTCTCTCCCAATGTTTGATTCTATGATTCTGATTAAGACAGGTAGCCCCAAAGTGCAAATGTCTGAAAAGATGTTTAATTGCCCATGTCCTAAGCATTCGGAGATGTGGAGTTTTGGCTCAGCCTGCTACAGGCTGCTTATAAATTCAGATCTGGAATTATATTTCACATCCTTCTGAAACAGAAAGATATTCAATTCAAATTGAAATTGAAGAGGAGGATAGGAGGTTAATATAAGGGCTTGCTTTGGGGCTGTCTCTGGTGGCAGAAAAGAAAGTCAAATTGTTTTCCATTTAGAGGGTATGTCTCCAACTCAGAAAGTCATTGCCACAGACACCAACTGTATTTTCTGTGGGAATTTCCCCTTAGCTCCTCCCTTTCAGGCATAAGCTGCTATTAATGACCTTCCTATGTTGAGCAAAGGAGCTGCATATGGATGTGCAAAAGATATCCACTGAAGTTTCCACTTTAATATCCAATGAAAAATGTATTTGGGTAGGGAACTCTAGTTTTGAGTGTGTAGCAATTGTCTGCATTAACCAACCGGTCTAAGTGGAGTGCACTGAATAGGAAATGAGAATAAAGCAAAAGTTAGAGCTCTGCCAAACTACCTGAGTGTAATGTGGATAGCAGTGAACTGTGACTCATGTCATGTTGTGTTATGTAGCATCAAATCATTGTACAGTGTGACACAACATAAGCAACATGAGTGGCGTGAATGTGACACAGCACAGCCTTTTTTCCTCTTTCTTTCTCCCTCTCTCTCTTTTTTTTTTCTAAAGAGCATTTTACTTTTAATCAGATAGCTGCTGTCAATTCAGATAACAGCTGCCTGACCCAAATTTTCAGCTGACTGAAGTGGACGAATACTGAAGTGTGGACTTTCCATTATGAAAAGTTAACATTTCAGACTAGTGCTCTCTGCACGGAAAGTATTCCTGTCTCATTCTCTTCCTCTCGCCCGCTTCTTCCTCCCCTAACACTAGTTATGGTTCCTTACTGATACTGAATCAATAATTTCATTTCTATATTACAAAACTTAAAACAATACTGGCAAAAAAAAAAATATACTGGAATTTTACTTACTGATGTTTAATTATTGATGTAGGCTTCTTTAAACATATTTGGCTCTCTGAAACAGCTCTTTAGAACTGTGTTCCATTTCTTATTGCTTACCTATTCTGTTTGTTCTCTGCCTCCCTGATCCTTTTCGATTTTCTGCAGGTTAGCAAGTGCTGCATTGTCTGCTTTTGAAATGTGTCTTTAGGCATGCTTTTGTTTGACAAGGAATGCCAAGGCTGAGCTGACAAAGTCTGTTTGAAAATCTTTTTCCAGGTATACAAGATCAGTAAGTCTGTTCAATGTATTCTGTGATTAGTATTTTTCTTCAGATATTTATATCAACATTTCAGGTTTAGTGAAAGATGTTTTCTGAGCATACCTGTCAGTAGGAAACCTACTAAAAGTAAGTAACAGTATCATTTATATATTCAAATGTATAAATATATTTATGGTAAATAGTTGACACCTCTCTCCATATAACTTAAAAGAAAATATACCTTTAACAAGCACTCAGCCACTCTTCTTTTTCACAGGTTGAAACAAATATCAACTTAAGAAAGCTGTCTTTCAGCTATTTTGGCTCTAGCTCTTTACAACCAGGATCATTTTAAACATAATATTTAGATTTCTGCACCCTTTCCCCTGCAGGGGCGGAGGCACTCTTGTCCTATAAGGCAAACACTCAGGTGAAGAAAGCCTTTAATGTATTCAGACACCACACACTCATGAATTCCAAACGGGATTTTTTTTAAACTGAAGACATCTTTTCCTTTTTGCCTCCCTGGTTGCAACACAGAGATCATGTCCTTGACAAAACCATTTGGTGAAAGCTATACCAAAGCATGTCTAAAAGAGGCAAACTGAAGCAAAGCGGCACAACTGAAACACAGAGATCCCTCTCTTACCAGCACATATTCATTCTGCCATAGCATACAATGGCTTCAAGGGGCAACCTTCCACGCTGTGACCACAGAGAATTTCCTGAATCTGTGGGGGTGGGGGGAAAAGTACAGCCCCAGAACCTTCACATTCTATTCCTAGCCCAGACAGAGCAGCCATCACATAATTCTATGGCCACTGGCTGTCTCCCAGTCAGGGAAGAAGTCTGATATGCTCTTTGTCTTTGCACAAGAACACCTGAGCATGTGACTCCCATAAGACCACGTTGTGATGGGGATTTACCACATGGTTCTAGGATCCCAGACAGTTCCTTCCAATCTGGAAATGAAAGTCTGTACAGAAGATTTGACACTAAATGTCAGCATGTTAACAAGGGTGTGAACCAAAGGCCAAATACGGACCTAGATGAGGCACAGAAATATTAATGTGGAGCCAAATTTTCCTTCTGTTGACCGCAACAAAAGTTGCTGAAAAGCAGAAGGCAAATAAGAGATTTGTGAATCTCTCCTATGACGAGATGAAGTCTGCTCTCCTAGGGTGAGATTACGACCACTCTCATCCAAAAGGCTGAAGAAATTCTTCAACAAGAAGGAACTCTCCTTTTCAGAGCTCTGAGGAGTAGAACTGTGAAACTCTAAATTCTAAAATCAGCAACACATTTATATCTTTCTAGGGTAATTTTTGGTTGGTTTTTGATTTGCATCTTTGTTTTTCAAAGAGGACTAAACCAAACACCTAAATTCCAGCATTACAGAATAAAAATCCAGACTTCAATTTTTTTCACCCTAACATAAAACTTTAACTTCATTTGAAGATTCTCTTCTCCATTAAATAAAGTTCACATTTAAATGCCCTGTATTTCCAGTAGGCATTGTCCTTTATTAAGCAATATGGAGTCATCTCAAGTCAGCAATAAAGAGATTCCTACATCTATTTGGCGCATTAAAATTCCTCTGTCCCCTCTCTTTTAGTCTATATACCACTAAACTCTAAAGCAACATCAAGATAATAATAGGCAGCCCAAACCTCCAAAGGTAGGGGGAGGTATAGGCTGGATGTCAGGAGGAAGTTCTTCACAGAGTGATTTGCCATTGGAATGGGCTGCCCAGGGAGCTGGTGGAGTCACTGTCCCTGGAGATGTTCAAGAAAAGGCTGGATGAGGCACTCATTGCCATGGTCTAGTTGATTGGATAGGATTGGGTGATAGGGTTGACTGGATGATCTTGGAGGCCTCTTCCAACCTGGGTGATGCTATGATTCTATGAAGGTATGACCTTGTCAAATCACGATCAGAAGAGACGAGCATGCACACTCCAAGTTCTTTTCCCAAAGGGCAAGGTACCAAACTAAGACCAACAGAGCCAAGAATACGTGTCACTTAAAAAAACACATTTTGCTTTCATTCAATTTCATTTCTACTAATGCTTACAGTGAAAATATCCATGGCTGTAAGAATGTAGTGCACATTCCTTGCCCAAAGAAAGAAATCATAGGAAGCGTCTGAGTTTTGTACAAAAACAAAACCCATAAATATTCTAACAGTATTATGCGACAGCCAAAGTCCTAATCTAGTGCATTTGACTGGGAAAGGATAACAATTGATCTTAACTTTGAAACATGCAAAAGTATTTTCCTTATGATCTTTTGCCAGAGAAAATGAAACCAGTCAATTCAAACCACAGAAGTTGGTCTTGTTTTAAAAGGTGCTTGGCTCTCTAATTACATGAGAAGTACCTTTCTTTAATAATTTATTAGAAATATGGGGCAAGATAAAGACAAAGTCTAAAAATACCCACCATGTAAACTAGTGCTGAACTGCTCTCTTAAAATTAAAAGCTGGAATTCTTTAACTGTCTCATTTTCTAGCGGAACACAAGAAAAGAATATTTTAGTTGGTTCTCACCCTCCAGGCAAAGTAGTATAAAACCTCTGGCCTGATTCCAACCCCATTATCAAAGGACCACTCACCTAATCTAAAAAAGCAGCTCTTCATCAATTTATCATTAACAAGAGCATTACAATATAATGTAGGGAAACGGCTTTCCACCAGGGATTCAGTTAATGGGAGTCTAGAGCCACATAACAAGCATGGCAGAAGATATGCCACAGTAGGTGAAGATAATATACATATATTCTGTGCAAAGAATACTGCAAATAACTTCTCTGCTGTTGATGAGGTCTCTGCAATAGTTATTTTTTTAAATATTTAATTTTAGAAGTTGAGGTCTCATTGAATTCTACAGCTACATACATAAATGCAAAATAATTAGTTGCTGACTCCTTTTGAAAATGCTTCATGCAATTTATCTGTCATCAGTGAGAGTGTGACTCTGGTAAGGTTTTGTGGGATTTTGCAAGTTGGTATTGATTCCTCTTTAATGTCTGTCCCACTACCTCTAACCTCAGGAGTTCAAAAATCACGAGCCAAGCATACAAAATTCAGGAGGTGGTTAGTTAAGATGTCACAAAATACTATAGAGTGATCTTTGGCTTTTTATCCTCCTTCTGAGAATATTTCTTCCCAGTCTAAGCCTGTGGTTCCATAGGGTAAACACACTGTTTAATATTTTTCACGCACAAGCTGAAGCGGTACATACTCCTATGAAGGATGTAGCCAAAGCTTTAAGGAAAGGCAAGCCACAAAATCACCCAACCGGTGAGCCTCCTATGAGTACCTAGGCTGTGCTTATATCCTCGGTCATTAACGTCACAGTATCACCAAGGTTGGAAGAGACCTCATAGATCATCAAGTCCAAGCCGTTACCACAGAGCTCAAGGCTAGACCATGGCACCAAGTGCCAGGTCCAATCCTGCCTTGAACAGCTCCAGCGACGGCGACTCCACCACCTCCCTGGGCAGCCCATTCCAGTAGCCAATGACTCTCTCAGTGAAGAACTTTCTCCTCACCTCAAGCCTAAATTTCCCCTGGCATAGCTTGAGGCTGTGTCCTCTTGTTCTGGTGCTGACCGCCTGAGAGAAGAGAGCAACCTCCTCCTGGCTACAACCACCCCTCAGGTAGTTGTAGACAGCAATAAGGTCTCCCCTGAGCCTCCTCTTCTCCAGGCTAAACAATCCCAGCTCCCTCAGCCTCTCCTCGTAGGACTTGTGCTCGAGGCCTCTCACCAGCCTCGTTGCCCTTCTCTGGACACATTCAAGCATCTCAATGTCCCCCTTAAACTGTCATTGCACTCGCCAGGAGGAAAGATTCAGGACAGACTAGGGTAGCGTCGTGGTTTTTAAAGACAGATGACAGAAATTAAGCTCTCAAATGAAATTGGAGAAAGAATACAGAACTATATTTAGAGAGAAATACAAAGATAGACATCAGAAAGCAATTACCACATCCCTGGCAAAAACCCCCTTGAATTTCCCTCCAACCCAAAAACTAAATCTAATACTCCCCAGTGCTCCAATCCTCCCCCCCACCAATGCCATCCAAGAGTCCTAAACAAGCCTCTGGAGGCCCCAAAACAGCCTACTGCTTACACATTCCTCCTGATAAAGTGGCTCCTGCCAGACACAGGGCAGGAGGAGGAGGAAGAAAAGGAGAACGAACTGATCTTGTTGTGAGTTTATAAAGAGATAGCAGAATTATGGGATTGAATAACAATCTTCTAGTCCCCAGAAGATTTTTTTAACCCTATAGTCTCAACCTGGGCCAGGTAGGTAAATAATTTCTTTGTGCAGCTCACCAAAGCCTGCGACACAGAGGTGAAGACACACTTTCTGAGCTGACATTAGGTAGGAGAGAAGAGATTACATCGGTTCTAGCCTAAAACTTGTTGGTGTAAAGTTAACCTATCAATGATTCTTGAAGAGAGTGGAACAAGCTTGTATCAGATCAGCACTTTGCATCATGAGGTTGGGGACCTTTGGCAGGAGCCACAAAGCACTGAGGCACAGCCTTATTTGAACTCGTCTAAATATAAGTTTACTGGACTAGGCACTACTTTATGGTACTTAAAAAGACTATTTTGGACTTCTCTGAGCTAAATGAACTATTTTCCACCAGCTCTAAGGAATTCATCCATTACATACAAAAAATTCTTGCACTTAGATGAATTCGAAAGAAATACAGGGAGAAAAAGCCACAAAATACCTTCAGTAAACAGGTTTGATAAAATAGCAAACTGCATAGCATTTACATCCCTTCAGCTCAGACCTAGAAGTGAAGTTATAAATCCTGAAAAAAATACCAAGTGTTTCTATACATAACAGTTCACCTGGTCAGCAACTCAGGTCACAGCAAACGCTTCACCCCAGTGCTCTGGCTTACTGTGTGGGCTCCCTGCAGAACAGAGACGAGTTCAAGGTTGCTACCCTGAAATTCAAAGTCTGCTGCAGGACTTGCTTCACCAACCTGTGAGATCTCCTTCCCTTTCTTCGACCACAACCTCCCTTGGCAACTGCATTCCTCCAAACGGTGAATCTGCCAGCAAACAGGCAAGATGCTCCTGAGAGGAGGAGATGACTTTTGTAGGAGATGGATGTGGACTACAGACTTTCTTCCCTGAAGAGAGAAAAATAAACTCACTTGCAAACTTCAGTGCAAACCTCACCTTTCCTGCTGAACATCTCTCTATAATTTCTTCAAGCAAAGCAAAATTCTACAAAATAATCAAGCTCTTTTCCCAACAGGCTGAAAAGACAGAGGGGAGCAAGTGACTCACACACAAAGATACATTCACACGCACACATTGCTCTTAGTAACAGAAAGTGTTTTGATATTACACTGCATGAGGGTACACAAAAGCATACTGAGACCAAACAACACAGTTCCAGTGATATGTCAGGAACAGGATTAGGAGGTGTAACACACTGAATCAAATATGTAATGAAGTACTCACACAGATATTTGATGTTATTGCCGTTGGCCTCTATGCATTGCCAAAAGGAACTGCTATCTTGATAGGAGCTTAAACACAAAAATCAAACCTTCTTCCTTTAAATATTTTGAGCATCAATGGACTGAGGATACTCCCTTCCCAAGTTGCTGATGATCTCTGACAAGTTTTGTTTGACAGTAGCTTCATATGACATAACAAATCCTTTGCTTTTGACTTTATCCCTTCAAATGAAGAAGAACAAGATCAGGGTGAGGGTCAAAGTCACGTGCGCTCAATTATTTCCACAGTTTCCTCCCCTTGTCCCAACTCTGACCTGAGACAGAAGTAAAACTGTAAAAAAACAGGGCACAAGAGTCATGCACAGCAAAACAAATCATGTCAGTTGAAATTCTCCACTTCCATAATTTAAAACTATTTCTGGTTTATTTGATTTTCTAACAGACATGTAATTTCTGCCTCATTTCAATTGCTTAAACCCTGGGAAGCATCTTCCAAGCAGAAACGGTCATTTACTCTTTCCTTTTTAACTGCTTTGATTTCAAGGAATTGACACCTGCCAGAGGAAAACCCATTTTGCCACAAAATTCTCAGTCAAATCCAATGAAGAACATCTCTTTGGAAGGTATCAAGAAAAAGTTCTGAGCAGTTTACCCTAAGGGATTTTTCTGTTAATGTTGGACACTAATTTCCACGCGTGACAATGTCAGGTCAAAGTTGTCAAGAAGACAGACAGAGGACCTTCTTCTGCATGCCACCACAGAGGCCGCAGGCTGCATCCTACTCCAGGGAGGCGTGGGGAAATACACAGATTGCAGCACCTTCACAGGAAGAGACTGATTTCAGAACACAGTGCCCGTACCACTTGGGTAAAGTGTCTGACCAGGGAAACCACAAGAGCAGCAGCAAAGGAGGAGAATCAAGCCGAGAAGCTATAGGAGCAGCAGGAGGAGGCAGGGATAAAGGTTACTGAAGGTCAAGTACAGCTAGCGCATTGCTGCTGGCACAAAATTGCTGCTGCATTCCAGGAAATCGTTCCCTCTCATCTTCGTGAGCCTGTCACATCCCATTTCACTTATGGTTCCTTTTCAAGGTATTCGTCTTACTTGTCTCCTTGGGTTTGTGTTTATCTCCATTTATTCTCAGCATAATGTGAGCCTCGTTGTTTGAATCCTGCGACTGGTGGGCAAGCAGGGGAGAGCTAACCTGTGTAACGATCTGGAGAACCTATGTGGGAAGGAAAGAGAGCAAGATTAGTAGAAGTGATTACAGCAGGAGCTGTGATGGGAATACCATTTCACCAGAGCAAGCAGTGGGGGACCAGCTGGCCTGCATCTTGTCATTTTTGTAGAGAAAACTGAAGGAGCCGCGTTACACTCTGCGAGCCGTGTCCGGGAGCTATAGAATTACCTACTAATGAACACGCTGGAAAGTTGTCTGAAATAAAGTTTAGGAAGCACTAACGTACCTCATGCAATTCCAGCGTTATGGTAATGTATGTTAGATAATTAGCACCAATGGGTAAGAGGCATGAATGCTCATACATCGAAAGCAAAGCATTAGCATATATTTAACAGGTTACAGTTAAATTTAACATGAGCTACCTGTCCCTGCTGAAACAGTTCTTACAGCGGGAAACTCGGTCCTCCTTTAGAAAAGAAAAAGGTATTAGGACTTTGCACTTGGCTTGCTAGGGGCTCCTCTGAAAAAAATAAAGCTTGCTATTCACAGCTGAACTGTTAAAAAAGCCTATCACCAGTCTGCGCCCACATACTGGTGGCCCAGCGCTGGCAAGGGCAGTGGGGACAACCTCTGTGAGAAGCAGCTGGGGCTGCTCTGTGCCAGAACACCGACAGTTCCAGCCAGCTCCGGCTGACCCACTACAGGGTAGTGCTGACCCAGCAGCCACATGTGGGGCACCTCTGGGAAAACACATGTAATGAAAGGGCAGAAAATGCCCAGTGGAGAGAAGACTGAACAGAAAGAGAAACAACAGAGGGATCACCAAGGTGAGAGGAAGCGGTACAGATACCCACTGCAGTCTTTGATGGAGCTGGAGCAGACAGACCCCTGGCAGGACTGCAGCTCCTGGAGAGCCCACTCTGGAGCATAGGAAAGGTGCAAGCAGGAAGACAAAGCAGGGAAGAACTGTGATGGACTGATTGCAACCCCCATCACCACTACACAGGTCAGGGTGGGTGCAGACAAATCTGGAGTAAAATTAAGCCTGGGAAAGGGGGAGAGGAAGGTTGTTTTAACTTTTGTCTTTCTATTTCCCACTACTATGTTAATAACTAAATATTTATTATTAAATTCAGTTAATTATTTCCAAAGTCAAGTCAAATATCTGAGAAGGATTGGCTCCTACCTCTTGCTGTGTTTAGGACTCCAGGTGTACATCTTTACCATAGGAGAAATGTAGATGGATCTGGGGCAATCTGCCTTCTCCACAGACAAGAGGAAGTCAACTCATCAGCTGCACCTTTCACCTGCAGTGGGAGCAAAATATCCTTTGAACTACATCCAGCTGCATTTTTCATTCATGAGTTCCTGTCTTTTCTTGACATCCTGTCCTGGATGAAGAAATATCTTCTCTGGCCCTAGTCATGATTCTAGTATCTTTTAAGTTTAGCATTTTAACATGTCAATATTTGGAGTTTATAAGTTTTTAATCCTGATGCTAACATTTTACTAGTAAACTGATTCAAAGATACTTTGTGCTAAGAATATCCCAGGTAAATGACTTAGTTATGTTAAACGTGTTTCCTGGATGTCTCATCCAATCATAGAATCAACCAGGTTGGAAGAGAGTTGTGCCGGGGGAGGTATAGGCTGGATATTAGGAGGAAGTTCTTGACAGAGAGAGTGATTCACCATTGGAATGGGCTGCCCAGGGAGGTGTTCAAGAAAAGACTGGATGGGACACTTAGTGCCATGGTCTAGTTGATGGGACAGGGCTGGATGATAGGTTGGACTGGATGATCTTGAAGGTCTCTTTCAACCCAGTTGATTCTATGATTCCCTTCACAAACTCAGATTCAGGCTAAGCGGTTCTCTTACTCTGAGTGCAGAAACAGAAACCTACATTTAAAGTAAGAAGCCAGTGTTTCTCAGTGACATGGTTAGGGTACAGCAGGAGATTTAACAGGTCATGTGTCTGACACCAAGAAGCACATCTGCACCTGCTTAAAACTTCTATAGTGGTCACAGCAGGATCTTGCAGAAATAAAATAATCAAGATTAGTAGCAACAAGGAAGCTTGTGGATAAATCCAGAGACAAAGGCCATCCAAGAATATCCTTCTGCAAACTTGCTCTGGAAGCACAAGAATAATGTTGAGGCTTCGGTTTTCATACATATGTAAGTCTATAAAGCCAAGTGGTCCAGTAAGAAAGGCTGGTAAAGAGATCTGCTTCAGAGTAACCACAGATTTGAGATTAAAAAAAAAAAAAACAAAAAAAAAAAAAACTAACATGAGATGTGGAAAAGTCCCTGGTATTGATCTGGCAAAACAGCTTCTCTCCTCCTCTTCATTTTTTAAGGGGTTTGGAACATCCAAAGGCAGAATGGGAAATGTATTTGCCATCCAGCTGTTCACACTACCAGGATGAATCTGTGAGAGTGAGAGCTGTAGAAACACCTAATAGAGGTGCCCTGGAGGGAAGGAAAAGACTGCAAACAAGGAATATGGTAAGAGACAAAGAGCGAGATCCTTGCATTCGCTTTACATTTCCCCTGCATAAGCAGAGAAAGACAAGCAAAACAGCATAAAGAATAACTATTTTCTGCATTGTTTAAACCACTATGAATACAGGAATTCAAGTGTTCTTTTCTTTCTTAGAGTCATCCAGTTGCAACCATTTTAGAGAGGAAATGCAAAACAAACATGAGTAATCATCCTTACTTGCAAGATTATTAGGGCAAGTTGAGAAAATCAATCTCTTCTGAGCTGAATTCTGCCCCTTGTTTTTCCTGATCACTCTGCATTACAATCCTCTTATGCTCAGAATCTCTGAGGGTAGAATAGTATTTACTTCTTCGGAGGACAGAGAGTTGTTTGAGTTTTACACGTACTGACTTTCTGAACACTAGAGTGATATAGATACCTGCAGTGTTTATATGCAACATTTATCCTGTTTTGTTTGCTCTATTTCTTGTATTTTCTAATTACAACAGAGAAATAGTAGAGATTTACAGAATTATTTTTTAAAGCAACTTTAGTGCCTATATAAGCTGATTTTTTCTTACTAAGAAACTCAGGTTTAGGTGACCTTATTAAAGATCCCTTCCAATTCAAACCTTTCTAGGATTCTAAGAACACTAGATATTCTTCAAGAGCTACAATAGACAAATAGAATTGCAAATAACTAGAATATGGAAGAGGCCATGGGGACAACATTTAGGCAAGGTCTAAGCTGGAGATATGACATCAAACCAGAACTGGGATTCAAATGCAGGCTCGGTACCAGCAAAACCCAAGTGAGCAAAAGAACAGAGGAACTTGTTTGCTTCTAAATAAAGATCTGCTGGAGAACAATAACTATGGAAAAATTAAGCCTAATTTACTCTAGATTTAAACAAACTTTGTCAGTTTAATTCCAAATTTGTTTGGTCGTGTTCAGGTTTGGCTGTGAAAGTTATGCAGAACCTTAAACATTGCCTTCCCCCTAAAGTCAGCCCTCTCCATCCAATCTACATTTTGTAATAGAACATAGTCTTTACAGATTCAATAAATTATTCATGGAGAAGGCAGCCTTACTATTAGACCCTGGGGTCTTGGGCTCCCCACATGTAAAAGATCTAACTCTACACAATCAATCCAGCAGGATAACTCTGTTATACTCTACTTAACCCAGATTGCCTAACAGGGTTTGAAAATGGATTAGTGGATGATGAGCTTGTTTTAAAAGCAGTATTATCTCCCAGAAAAGCAGAGGATAATTCTTACTATCTGGTTTAAGAAATAAAATGATCCTAGGTTGGAAAGAAACTTTTCACATTCTCCTAACTAGATAGACACTGAGACATGCAGTGGCTAGAGACACTGGAGAAGTTAATCATCAGAGTAGACACCAAGCAAAACCATTCCCACTTAGCAACAGTGTTCTTAGACTCCCAGAGAGTAAAAAGAATCTAGACTGACAAGTGGATATCAAAACTGGCTTCTTCTCACAAATTCTCTGAAAATCATCTGTGAAGGGGCAATCAAGATTTCTGGAACAGCTACAACTCTTCATCTCTCCAGCAGTTCCCATCCTTAGTACTGATATGATGAGGATATCCTGTCACACTTTTAATTAAAGAGAGAGGTATTAAGCTTAAAGTGTTCCTAGAGATTGCTCTCTATTTTTGTGGCTATGGGACACTCAAAAAGACCCAGGAGAATTTACTATCTGTAACAGCAGGTTCAATTTTTATTTATCACAGAAATCTCAGCTCATTTTCAAAGTGGTACAAGGACTTTTTGCACTTGTAAAGAGAGCTCAGTTTTAATCCTTTAAATGCATGTACATATGCATTTTATTTGTTCCTTTGAAATACAGAAAATGGGTGGAAATACCTCCAGATTAGATGGAACAGTGAAAAGGAAAAACATAGGAAGACTTGCCCTTCATGGAGACGTGATGGGACTCCATCAGGTAGATCAGAGATGTGCTCTACTGGGAGGCCTATGGCAAAGCTCCGTTCCCCTTAACATGCTACCAGCCATCTACCCTCAACAGTGCCAAGGCTGGAGTTAGTAATATTCTGCAGAAGACAACTTATGAATATGCACTGAAACTGGGGGTGTGGAGTGGAATTTAAAAAAAAGATTTAAAAGCCTCCTGCTTATTATTGAGGCAAATTCCAGATCTGTGCTATGACAGCGTCTCACCAAAGCATAGTGTTAAAAGAATACACCAAAATGTCCATTGAACAGGAGTTTTGATTTTGTAACTGAGTGAATAGAATAGAATCAATCAGGTTGGAAGAGACCTCCAAGATCATCCAGTCCAACCTATCACCCTGCCCTATCCAGTCAACTAGACCATGGCACTAAGCGTCTCATCCAGTCTTTGATGTGTGCATCTCGAAATCTCATACCAAGACTTACAATGCTCCAGACATAGAACAGAAGCATATTCTGAACATCCTACCCATCTGCTGAAAACAGTTCACATTCAGCATATCAAATCTTCACAGCAAACTGTTACGGGCAAGCCCTAGGCTGAAAGATGTTCGCATAAAACATTAGCTGAATAAATTCAAACTAACGTATTTCTGGATCCAGTGGAGCAATTTGTAAGAACAGTCTCTACCACTGGCATACATGGTCACTCCAGGGTTCTGTGGAAACAGAGACAACTCCGGAACTCACATTTTACGCTGGTGTAATATATCTCTCATTAACAAGACAGCAGCATGACAAATACAATGCAAGAGTACTGCTTGGCCCCTTTTGCTTAGCACATTTTCTCTCCTTTTATTCTTCAGTACTTAGCACATTTTCTCTCCTTTTATTCTTCAGTACTTTTTCTCTCGATGTGTTGGGTTGGGTTTTTTTTTGTTTTCTGTACTGCTACCTGGCTCTTTCCTTTCAGACAGCCTCCTCCTGACAGTTATCAGGGTTTAACATACTGTACTAGGAGGCTCGTGAATATTGCTCTTTGATTTTTAGTGCTTTATGATGAATGGCTGGAATCGTTGCTGTAGAAAAAAAAAAAAAGGAGGGGGGTGAGAGAAGAACAAAAAAAAAAAAAAAAAAGAAAGAAAAATAGTTTCTGAAAACCTTTGTGCTACTGAATTCTGCCTGCAAACTCTCCAGCACTGAACTGCTTTGCTACAGGACTGTCACTCTTCATGCCAGATGCAATAAACCTTCCTCGCCCACCCTCTGAAAGAGCAAGGTATAATGTGGGGGGAATAAGAGCATAAGCCTAGGTTTTATTAGGATGTGTCCTTTCTTACAGTTTTCATTCTTGACTTTTATTCTTTTGACTTTTCAAGAAGTCTTTCTAGATGTGTTTAAAACTGAGGTGCTTTGTGCCTTGGATCCTTTGTCCCTTCACAACAGACTCCCACCTCTTCTTTTGCTCTCTAAATGAAAATGGGGAAGCAAGAATTAAAACATTGGACTCTGGACTAACAAAGAGTATTCAGTGCAGAAGATAAACATGCTAGAAAAATGAGAGTAGGAAAGCCACTGGGAGGAAAGAAGAGGAAAAGCAGCTCTAAAATAGAAAGGAGAATATCTGTCCACCTCTACATTTCAGGGAGGGATCTGATGGAAGCAGTCCTAGCTCTGGTCTCTTTACAGGTGCTATCTTTGACCTAGAATCTTTACACTAGTGAAACCCAAGGAATTTATAAACTTGTCCAGGGCTTCAAGAGCACTTGGAAGTGTTATGCACCAGGCTCCACACTTCCCAGTAGCCTTGGCAACATATTTGGTCCTAGGAAATTCCAGACAGGAGCAGGGCCACACTGTTACTGTGTGCTGCCATCACATCCACACAGCTGGAAATCCATCCCGATGTCACTGCTGATGACCCTGCAGATCACAAAGATCAATATTCTGCAGATCAGAAAGGATCTCAGCAGGTGAGACTAGCTCATGGCTCCACTTCTGCAGTGGAGGGCAGCACAGGCTCCTACAAGCCACTCTCATTCTCCCATGGTGCAATCACACAATCCTTAGCGATGGCTGCAGGTATGGAGCATGTACAGAGGAACAGGTACTGGTTGGTCCATGGGGGTGAGCAAATGATTTAATTTTCTTCCCCAAAACCCCCAAGCTTCCTGTCCTTGTTGCCTGGTGAGAAAATAGTCCAGAGCTTTCAATGCAAATATCATGTGGCAACATTGATGTTCTGTATTTTTTAGTATTTCTAAAGCCTTAATGGGTGGAACCTCAGCAAAGTCTACTAAGCACTGTCAATGTCAGGAAGGAATTAAACCAATTGTCATCAGCTGCAGATTGTATTCTTCAGAGCTGGATCCCAGTCCTCTCTATTGTTCCCACGACCTTGAAAATATTTGGTTTTGTGGGTTTTTTTTCCCCTTGAATTTTCTTCTTCTTCTAAGTGCCAAAATTTAACAGTCTGGACTAATGAAATACTCAGAAGATGATGGGTCCTGCCACAGAGGGCAAATAGCCTACAAGCAGGAACAAAGAATACAGTGGCAAGTGCCAATAAAGGAAGGAAAGAAGCATTTCTGTGTGAATTCGCTTCTGGAAGAAGTTCAAAGTTGTCATTTTTAACTTTCTGTGTTTCCATGAATGATAAGCTTCGACTCCAGAAGAGCTTAACAGTTTTCCCTTTTTAGGATTCACGTGCTTAAAGCACACAGCAGTGGTGACTTTACAGCATTCAACTCTCATAAAACTTCTACAGCACGAAGGAAAAACACAGAACTCATTTCATAGTACAGCACAGCATTTACCAGCACCATGCACCAACTGGAGCACCATGACCCAGTCATGTAATAGAATTGGTGCCGTGTGTCAGATCTGGGTTCAGACCACACAAAGCTAAGTATCACTTCCCTTTCCCTTCTTAAAGCCTGTTGATTTCCCAGGGAGACTCATAAGAGGTAGGCTTGTGGGCCTTACAGATAGTGCTGCTCCGCCCCACAGCTTTACACTGCTGAGGATCTGCTGATGCTATGTAGGGAACCAGCTACAGCCACAGCAGTCCACACTCCTCAGTACTGTCCCACAGAAAGGAACACGTATTTAGTCTGGTTTCCAAGGCACCAAACTTCTCAGTGAAGTGGCAATTTGCAATTCTTCTGTAACTCTTAACATCATGGAGATAGCCAGATTTTGTCCTCCTATCTGCTGGCTCACAAGTGGAGAAAACTGTCAAAATCAAACAGGAAACCAGCATTCTGTGATGGAGGACCAGACAGTGGGCACTCACAGCACAGATCAGTATAGTACCAGTTATACTCATCTAATGTTGTGTACCTAACAACGCTTTCATCAAAGCTAACTGATAAAGAGTTCTCTGGAACACACATCAGTACTCTCTCTAGTCCTTACTGACTGTTGTGCTAAAAGGCTCCACAGAGAAACACATCATTTCACTAGGAAGCCACTTTGCCCTGTGAAATTAGAGTGCCAGGGTCTCAGAAGAATACATGGCTCTTGGCAGTGAAGTCATGATTTCTTTCTTGCAAAGGCCAACTTCTTGTCTCTGTTGCACCAGATCAGACTGATGGACTTAATGGGATTCATAGGATTTTTATTTTTCCTGAGAGCCTACTATATATTTATAGGCAACAAATAGCGTTTGGCTCTTTTTGATACCAGCAGTTCCGTAAAATAGCTCCACCTGTAAGGGTCCTACACTAATTTATTATTATTATTATTATTTTTAAACTACAGAGAATTTGTGACTTGCAAAGGAATGCTCAGAGTAGAAGAGGTTTTCTTTGCCACAATCCACCACCCTTCAAATTTTGTACAACTTTCTTCAGAAAAGTTCCAAAAAACTCTGGTTTAGAGGCAAAGCACACTGAAACCTTAATATTAAGTTAATCTTTTTATCCTTTGTTCTGCAGGGTGCATTTTGGGGCAGGGTCGTTAAGCAAGGAAAACAACAAAAGATTCTGCACAGAAAACGTCATTTCATTTCAGTTCACATCTATTAAATGCTCGTACAGGACATGTTGTAAAAGAGAAACAATATTCAGATCTGCACTCAGAATTTGTATGTCATGTTTCAGTAGAATCATAGAATCAAGTAGGTTGGAAGAGACCTGCAAGATCATCCAGTCCAACCTATCACCCAGTCCTAGCCAATCAACTAGACCATGGCACTAAGTGTCTCAGCCAGGCTTTTCTTAAACACCTCCAAGCATGGCTACTCCACCACCTCCCTGGGCAGCCCATTCCAATGCCAATCACTCTCTCTGGCAAGAACTTCCTCCTAACATCCAGCCTAGACCTCCCCCAGCACAACTTGAGACTGTGTCCCCTTGTTCTGTTGCTGATTGCCTGGTAAAAGAGACCAACCCCCACCTGGCTACAACCTCCCTTCAGGTAGTTGTAGACAGCAATGAGGTCACCCCTGAGCCTCCTCTTCTCCAGGCTGCACACCTCCAGCTCCCTCAGCCTCTCCTCACAGGGCTGTGTTCCAGGCCCCTCACCAGCTTCGTCACCCCTCTCTGGACACATTACAGTATCTCAACATCTCTCTTGAATTGAGGAGCCCAGAACTGGACACAGTACTCAAGGTGTGACCTGAGCAGTGTTGAGTACAGGAGAAGAATAACCTCCCTTGTCCTACTGGCCACACTGTTCCTGATCCAGGCCAGGATGCCATTGGCTCTCCTGGCCACCTGAGCACACTGCTGCCTCATTTTCAGTTACTATCTACCAGTACCCCTAGTATGGAACACATATTTTAGAGTTAAGTTACAAACTCTTAAATTAAGAACTTGTCATAAAAATACACAACAAATCTCTAGCAATAACATTGCAAACAACATCAGTATAACAATAAAAATGATTAAACACTATCATTCTATCCAAGACATTGCCAACACGTTTTGTGTTAACAGCCTGCAATTAAAAGTCTGTCTTTCCAAGTAACAGAGTATTAATATGAATTCTGCCAGTACTTATGTAGCTTCCAAAACATTACTAAAATAACTAAGTTCAGGAGGAGGTAGAGTAACACATAGAAGGAAACACAATTATAAAAGCCCCTGGCAATAGGTAGTTCTGTTTTAACCTAAACCCGAATTCCTTCATACAAAGTTACCCAGAGCAGGAGACAAGTTCTTTACTAACCTGATTCAGCACACCTACCTTGGAGTACTGATCATTTCAGAACATATTCTCTAACCTCCAGGAGCATCCTGATGAACTTGGGGAGCAAGATCAAGTTAGCTAATTGCTCAATAACAACAACAACAAAGAAAAGATGCTAATGAGAATAGTAGCTTTGACATCTGTGAGTATTCAAAGTTAAAACTTAATTAGGAGTTAAAACTATGCTGTTTTATTGATGTGTACTTAGCATTTTGAGCCCTTTAAACATTAAATGAAGGTTCGCTTAGGAAGGGACATTACAATGAAACATTTAAACACACTGCTAATCTCCTCTGGTTAGTGATACCTTTCTCCTGACACAGCCACTAACAAGCAAGCAAACATAAAAGAGCAAAATGAGAAGCCTGCCAAACATGAGCAAATATTTCCACCATCTAACTAGAGTAAATTACTCTCTTTGAATTGCCACTCTTATTCCAGTTTCAGTCTTTCCATTTGTTGGCAAAGGAATTCATGTGTTCCAGTTCCCCTCCTCCACCCCAACAATGATACTTTGCTAATAAACTCTTACTGCTTTTTTTTAGTCTATCAAAACCACTGCATAAATCACTGCCTAGGAATCCTTGCCACTCAGAAACACATACTGCTGACTTCCCTTGGGAACAGTCAGCAGAACTCTGTGCCAATAAGCAATTATAAGATAATGGTACTAAAAAAACTGAACCTAGGAGTTACTCAGTTGCTCTGCCAACCCTTGCAGGACTCTTTTATGTGCCTGGAAACTGAGTAATTAGCAGACTAATTTATTGGTCAGTATAAAGGATTTCCACCTCTCTAGTCAGATTTGACATCGCCAAAATGCACCACCTCCTCAGAAGATAACCAATTGTTCATCCTCATTTCCAAAAGACAAAAAAAAATCCATTCTAAAAAACTGCTTCATAGCTTAACTTTTCTCTCACAGTTTGAGCATTGCCCTCTAAGGTAAACTCAAATGCCTGATTTTCTAGAATACCCTTTTCAAAAGGGAGACCTAAATTCACCAGACCTGGAGAAGCCAAAGCTTCTGTGGATACAGTGACATTCCTCACTCCGCAAAGTAAACCTGATGACTATTTTCACTGACCATTGTGCAGAATGCACATCATAACCTAGAACACTTTCACCTTGAGAAGCTAGGTCATTGCTGGCTACAACTACCTCAAGGGATGCTGTAGCCAGGTGGGGGTTGGTCTCTTCTGCCAGGCAACCAGCAACAGAAGTAGGGGACGCAGTCTCAAGTTGTGATGGGGAAGGCATAGGCTGGATGTTAGGAGGAAGTTCTTCTCAGAAAGAGTGATTCACATTGGAATGGGCTGCACAGGGAGGTGATGGAGTCTCCATCCCTGAAGGTATCACAGTATCATCAAGGTTGGAAGAGACATCATAGATCATCAAGTCCAAGCCGTTACCACAGAGCTCAAGGCTAGACCATGGCACCAAGTGCCACATCCAATCCTGCCTTGAACAGCTCCAGGGACGGCGACTCCACCACCTCCCTGGGCAGCCCATTCCAGTAGCCAATGACTCTCTCAGGGAAGAACTTTCTCCTCACCTCAAGCCTAAATTTCCCCTGGCATAGCCTGAGGCTGTGTCCTCTTGTTCTGGTGCTGGCCGCCTGAGAGAAGAGAGCAACCTCCTCCTGGCTACAACCACCCCTCAGGTAGTTGTAGACAGCAATAAGGTCTCCCCTGAGCCTTCTCTTCTCCAGGCTAAACAATCCCAGCTCCCTCAGCCTCTCCTCGTAGGGCTGTGCTCAAGGCCTCTCACCAGCCTCGTTGCCCTTCTCTGGACACGTTCAAGCATCTCAATTTCCCTCTTAAACTGAGGGGCCCAGAACTGGACACAGGTGTTGAAGAAAACTGGACACCAGGTGTTGAAGAAAAGCCTGGCTGAGGCACTTAGTGCCATGGCCTAGTTGATTGGACAGGGCTGGGTGCCAGGTTGGACTGGATGATCTTGGAGGTCTCTTCCAACCTGGTTCATTCTATGATTGCTATACAGAAAGAGTGACCTCCAACTACCAATGGCAATGAACTTCACTGCTTCAGCTTACAGTCTAAGCCTCAGCCAGGAGATGAATGTTCAAACACAACTTCTGTTTTCCAGGTGATATATAGTGTTAAGGACTCATCTTCATAACAAACATATCTTATGTTCAAACACGAGCAGGAGACGTTGTATTAGTGGAAGTGATGAGTAAAATGTTATAATCATCATTGGGATCGAGGGGAAATAGTGCTCACCTTCATGAATTAAATTGGTGGAGAACAACTTTCTAATTCTGTGCCCTAGGTATTCTCTTCCAGCGTAAGGAATTCACCAGTTGGCCTTTGCACAATCCGAAGGAAGGAATCAGGCAGATTTGCAATGTAGAAAAGAAACAAACAAACAAACAAAACCACTAAGTTTAGGGAATAAAGAGTGTACATTAGAGATGTGAAATGTCTTTCATTGCAGCTTTTTTTAAGAACAAATGGGATAAACATCTGTTGGAAACAAGTCAAATACTCCCATTCCTGCCTCAGTTCAGGATTACTAACAAGCTGTGTCCTGGTAATAACATCCTTCTCAATGGACAACTAATTGCATTTTTTGTCATATGAGATTAAAAGTCAGATTTTCTGTTTGTACACAGTCATGGAGTCCTATACAAATAGAGTTTACACCATTTTATGTATGCTAAGAATCTGGCCCAGATTTCCAGATAATGAAAACTACTTTTATATAGGAGTCCGCTTTTTCTGTGGTGTGACGGGCGTCAATAGAACACTCTTTTCTAGATTCATATCTCTTCATGACTAAGCATGCCAGTGGAAATGCAGCGAAAAGTAAAGAAGATGTCATGTTCCCAACTCCTCATCTCTGCCATCAGATTGTCAGTAATTGGAATAAATTGTTATGGGAAAGTATTTCTGTCTGTGGTTTTTGGAGGTCCTAGAGCTTAAGAATAGAATAGAATCAATCAGGTTGGAAGAGACCTCCAAGATCATCCAGTCCAACCTATCACCCAGCCCTATCCAGGGTGTACTCTTGAGACTACTTGTGATGGTTTGGGTGTCCCCCGCCCCCCCACACTTTTAGAAATCACCCAGACTAGACTCAGTCGGCTCTGGAAATTTGAATGAAGCTTATATTTACAGCTGGCACAATTTACAAGCAGATATTTACAGTATATACAGTTATAGACAGAAATAGACAAGGTAAAAAGGTAATACAGAAACACAACTCCCCTCCCAGAAACCTGAGTCCCCAGGAGGGGCTCTCAACCACCCCTCACCTTCCCCCTACCCCTCTCAACCTTACCCCAGTCCCAAGGAAGAATGGAGGTTCGGCCAAAAGGGTTAAAAAGCAAGGTGAAGCAGCCAAGCAAAGGAGGGTGAGGTTAGAAAGCAAGATGGAGTCCAGCCAGCAGCCACGAGCTCCCCAGCAGGCAAAGCTCCCCAGCGAAGAGAAGAAGCAAGTGCCCTAATCTTTGTTTTGCCTTTCTTCTTTTGTATACATCTCAGCAAGACTGTGAGGGAAGTAGACCTCACCATTGTTTTCATTGTACAGCCTATGATCTAGTTCTTCCCACCAAAACATGCTAGCTAGGCTCAAACTAGCACAATACTCCAACTGGGATGCCTTCCCATCTTTTTAATACTTACAATATTTACAAGACTTTTAATCCTTACTAATTTTAATACTCACAATGTTTGTTCCTGCATCCCTCCTGGTCCAGTCACATCACTTAAATTGGTCTCATCAACTAAGCTATAAACTACAGCAAAATGATCCGTTGAGTCTAGGTTGTTACAGAGCAGGAGAAAGAGTCAAATGAATACTGTTGGGACTGAAAGGACTGATCAATCTGAGGGGTGGCAAAGAAGGTGAAAAGGATGGAACTGTAGAACTTCCCTGAGAGTCTGAAGACTAAGCTATGCTTTCCTGGCTTTGACAGAGAACTTCCTTCACACATATTGGTCGAGGAAGCAAAAAGGACCTCAAAGAACAGCAAGTTTGTTAAATCTATAGGAAAGTTGTTAAATGTGAATGCAGATCACATCACTAATAAAAACATGGCTGAAAAGTTGTATTGGAGGATAGCACACAGGAAAAAAAATCATAATACATCATGCAAGTATTTTTAATGGATTTTTTTTAGTCCATAGCTCAAATTCTGACATTTATTATTTTAATGACTTCAGATGCTCTTTCCAGTATTTCTGGGGGGGGGTGAAAAAAAAAGAGAGAGAGAGAGAGAGAGAGAGAGAGAGAGAGAAAAGAAGAAGGAAGCCATTTTTAAATCTTGGAACAAATTGGCTCCCAGTTTAAATTATCCATCACCCTGCAGGAGGATTCAAGCAAAATTGAAGGCCATCCTGATGAATGATCAAGGTAAATTTGTCACATTTTTTTACTGTGCTGCATACTTTCAGAGTTTCATAAAAAAGATCCATATAATTAGTTTAGCTTACCAGGGAAAAAAAAAAAAATGAGTTGAATGACAAGGTCAGGCTCTTGCCCTTTCAGTAAATTAGAGAAGATTGCCATAAATTGCATAATATAATGAAACACCAATTTGCATATTTGCTGCTATATTAAAAGGGATCAGTTTTAGCTCGCAAAGCAGAACAAATAAAAACATGCATTTTAATAACTCAAATTACTCCCAGGAAGTGACCCTCAGCAGAAAGCCTGATTATCACTACTTAATTAGAAGCCTTGGAAATCTAAATCCTCCTTTAAATCCTATTCTGTGTACAGTGAAAGATGAAGCCGTGAGTTTTGTCTTAGATTCAATATTTACTCTTTACTAATATGTTTGCAGGGGAGACTTTCCAAGCATTATGAAGACATGCAAAAAAAATTAATATTCAAAGAAAGAGTGCATAAAACCTGTGTTGGCTTGCAGGTGCAAAGCAATTAACAAGCTGGCATTTGCAGTACTTTCAATTAATTAATTAAAAATTCAAAGCTGACTTTCATTTCTTTAAATGTTTGAACATTTTATCCATCAATAATGAACCACTACTTACTGCTGTGCTACAACAGCTGGTAAATGAAAAAAAAAAAAACACATACCCACTTGGTCCAACACTGTCAAAAAGTGCACAGGAGTTTTACATTATGCTTTCTCCTTGCAATTTAAAAATTCAGTACAGTTTGAAACCCTGTATGATGTGGAGGTGAATCGTGTGTGTCTGCTTACCAGTAAAAATAAACCACATTCCATATTGCAGTTCAGCCTAGAACAGCAATTTAAGTTAAGAAAAAAAAAAATCCAGTATAAAAATGTATTTAGGTTTAATTTTTAATTGAACTTGAAAAATTAAATTCTGTTTGCTTTGGCAGTCAAGGGATGTTTTTTTTTTTTTCTTAAGAATAAAATGCTCTGCCCTGATCTTTAAAGGTCAAAAATTATACTATAAAATGAGGGTTTGGCTCATTTCTAAATGCTTGCAAATACTCAATAGGCAGAGAAAGGTGCTGTAATTAAATTCACAAGTTGATAGCTCTCGAATGATAAATGTATTGTTTTCAACACAAAGATTTTGATCGGTGTGTAGTTAAAAGATGCTGCCATTAATATACTTTAATTAAAACATAAATACTACATTGCTACATCACTAGGCATTCACTCAGCTGGAACTAACTGTATTTGCTTAATCTACAATTTTAGATGTATTAGCAAAAATAAATGTTGGTGAATGTAAGAGCCTGATTACATATCTTGGGTAAATTGGTGATAATGAGTCAAGAGACTTTGTGTTCATTCACATATATTAGAATAAGAATCATTATGAAATTAAAGCTAAGATTAATCCTGCTAATGACACCATGGAGCATCTGGGAATAAAATAACCCAGATGTCAAATTCACTGTGATACTGTGCTGCTATTTGATAGAGTAACCCCTTGAAGTGTTCTTCTAAGGCAGCTAGCTGGTACCCCACAGTCCCAGCACTTGAAATGCAAATGAGTGACAAGATAGACTAATAATGAGAGCAGATTCTAGCAGTAAGGAAAATGAATTAATTAAAAAAAAAAAATCTCTGAACCACTGATAAGAACAAGCAGCAGGCAACCCAATGTCCTCAATTAGGGTGGATGACATCTGCAGTGTATTTCTCTCTAATAAAGCCCTCACTCTGTATTCCAAAGCACACGATTCTAACACTGTTAACATTTTAATGTCTTGGGCGTGCATGGTAACATTAATTACAAGATGATTTGGATGACTTCTGAATCTCTTTTATGTCTTCCACTGAGTAAAAATCTGAGTTGCAGCTTTGATATCATAAATAAAATGTAGAGACCTGCCAAGCATTAAAGCTCTCCTGAAGTAACTCAGATCTGCTAAGTTACATTAAACCTTTATAGCTAAGTAAAGAGCATTCTCTATGAATTTAAAGAGGGTCAGTGTCTATACATTTTAATGGCAAAGCTTTTCAGATCTCTAGTATTTTTCTTTAGTCTGCAGCTGTTGTTGTTTTTAATTACTAATGAGTTTAATCTAATGTTTTGTTGAGCTCATTTTTTCTTCTCCATAGCATTTGTTCAGAAACTCACACCAGGACTAAGTGACTTGTTTCCTTGTTTCTCCAACTCTGAATCGTCCCCTTCCTGCTTAAGTGCTTTGTTCCTCGTCTGCAAAGAGCAACTGTTAGTAAAAATGCTCCCACCAAAATGACCAAATTTATTTCCAACTGAGAAAATAAAAATGAATAAAACCAAACCATACTTCAATTGTAGCACAAGACTCAACAAGCAAATAAAGAGCCGTGCAGGATCCTTGTGGGCTTTGTCAATTCATACTGAAATGCTGTGACACCTCATCTTCACTGCAGTTCTTAGGCACACCAACCACCCACTGCACCGCTATCATTCCTGCACCAACTATGTAGACGCACT
The DNA here is from genome assembly GCA_013400475.1 of Tricholaema leucomelas. Lineage (NCBI taxonomy): Eukaryota > Metazoa > Chordata > Aves > Piciformes > Lybiidae > Tricholaema lacrymosa > Tricholaema leucomelas. The sequence goes on from WAAF01013227.1 coordinate 105,808, forward strand.
CAGTGCAGGGCAGGGGGGAAGAACAAAGGTCAGCTTTTGTGGAGGGAAAACATAGTTCTGTACAGCCCTGAATCTTCTTGAAGTCAGTACACTAAAACTGAGGAGAAAGCTTTTCACACAATTTTGTAGCCCACTTCATGTCAGGGAGCAAAGGCAAGCAGAATCAAGCATTCCTCAAATGAATGCCTGAAGCACACAATGAACTTTCCCTAGTGTTTAGAACAGGACATAGACCTATTCTGCCTTCTTCCACTGTTACCAGTAGTGTTAGGAAACACTTCTGTTTGTAAAACTCTTTCTTGGGATAGCTGAGGCGAGATGCTCAACCTTCTTGCAGCTTCAATCGTCTCATAAAAACACTCTGCAATGCGCTACGCTACACAGTTCAGAAGGAGCTTTATGAAAAGCATCACTGTAGGAAAGGCTCTTATACATTTGGAAACTACCATTTCTTTGACTCGAATAAGCAATTGTAAATGCTTTGATTTCATCTCCTACACCAGAACACGAATTGGCCAAAACCTTTATGCCAAAGGTGTAAGACTACAATTAACTCACTTCAAGAAGTGAGTTAACACACACAAGAGCCAAGTAACAATCATGTGCCAATCCACACTTACAATTTGGGGGGAGAAGCTGCTCAAGACATTTAATCTCATTATAAACCTCCTCCCTCGCAATTTCACATCCATGCCCATTTCTGATGACATTTCCGAGACCTCACCACTAGCCTGTCTTCTGCTCTTTGGGGTTCCATAGTACATTCACTCTTCTCTGCCTCTCTCAGCTGTATATTACCCACACACATGACTTTCTTTTTCCCTCCACCCTTCTCTAACCCCATCCCCAAATATATTGGTAAGAGACATTAACTGGTCCAATTAAATTTTGCACAAGTTTGAAAAAAGATAATTGAAGAGAAATTAAGAGGAAAGCAAACTGGCCTTGGGATCTATGCCTTCAACTACATTTTTAGGTGCATTTTAGAGGGTAATTTATACAGTCTCATTTAATGCAGATGTTCTTTCCTTTTTCAGCCTTTTCAGCCTCAAGAATTAATGAAGCACTGAGAAATATCAGAGAATATCTTGATGTTAATAAATTTAAACCCTTCCTCTGAGAGCAAGGGCAATTACTTCTACTGTTATTCTGTTGCAGTAGATCTTGTCTTTCAGGTGGACCCAGCTGCTGCCACAGTTGTTCTCCTTTATATTTGGAATTATTTACTAGTCAGAACTTGAAATGTTTTGGTTGATATAATAAATTAAAACAAACAGAGGAAAAAAAGAGTACCCCTTTAGATACTGCAGCCCATGATTTGCTCAGTCAGGAAAGTAATGTACATGGAAAAAGTTGCATAAACAGCACAGACTCTTTTCCCTGAACAAATACATGATGGCATTCACATCTTCGGTCTCCTATTGACATCCACAACTTTGTGAATTTTCATTTCATTACAGCCCTGCTTTCTAGCTTATGTGGTTGTTCTCCTCTCAGCTCCTCTAGACCAGCTCTATGGGAAAAGGACTTGCAAAGCTGGAAAAATTCACTCATAGTCTCATTCATTCAGAGCACTGAAAAATTCACTCAAGTGCCCCCCAAACTCAGTTCAAACAAAGTTCAGCCTGTCAAAATCTAAACGTGAAGCTGTACAATCAGCTATAGCTTTAGTTGCTGTATGTGCAACTAAAGGCTGTTTTGTTCAAAAAAGATACATTCTTTTATTCCAGGTTTGTGAGATGAAAGCACAAGCTACAAATCATCCTCATCTGCTGTCCTTGACACATACGCCACGTCTTTGTTGGTGGTCTTTGCTAAGAGACAGAGACTGATCTTGTCCCAGCCTACATCACTTGTCCTATTAATCAGCATCTTAATGACTATATTAAATTAATTTTGAGCAGAAGGGACTGCTAAGTGCCTTCCTACTTTCTGGAGAACCTGTCTCTTCCTAAGAATGGCTTTGCACCACACTTTGCCTAGCAGCTTTACTCTGCTCACTCCTGCAATCACCTGGCAGTGGTCTGGAGGCCCAAAGTTCTCTGATTTCCTTCATCCTCACTCCTTGGAATTGTCTCGTTTGTGTGTCTGCAGTGGTTTCACCCTAATCTGCACTAAATCAAACATTCTAGCAGATTTTTAGAATCCCATAGCCTTCATCTCTCCTCCGAAAAGACAAACAGGTCTCTTTCACTTTATCTGTTAGGAGACAGCATAATGCACGTCCTTGCAAGAACATGAAGTAAGCAAGAACATGGAGTAAGCATAAAACCATTGAATCATAGAAGCATAGAATCAACCAGGTTGGAAGAGACCTGCAAGATAATCCAGGCCAACCTATCACCCAGCCCTATCCAGTCAGCTAGACCATAGCACTAAATGTCTCATCCAGTCTTTTCTTGAACATCTCCAGGGACGATGACTCCATCACCTCCCTGGGCAGCCCATTCCAATGCCAATCACTCTCTCTGGCAAGAACTTCCTCCTAACATCCAGCCTATACTTCCCCTGGCACAACTTGAGACTTGAAGGAGTGGGGGGCTGTATTTTCTTTTGGCTCATATTGAAGCATCATTATAGGAAACAAAATATAAAATATGCATTAAATGTGGCTTTTTTAATAACTGGGAAAGCTTCTAATATAATCACAGGAACAAACCACAGACACAGAGGGGGAAAGGATACAGAAGAGTTAATAAAAATGCTCCCTTAAAAAGGTAACTGTGTCATTCATGCACTACCAGTTTCACCAGGTAGGTTTAGCAAAGTGCAAGCCAGCAAGTTCCAAGAGCAACTACACGTGGAATTTCCAAGACAAAAGTTTAAGTCAGAGTTATGTGGGTCTTGTCTTCCCTGTGCTTGGCAAAATTGCCATTAATATTAATGGCAGACAGGCACGCATGTAAAGGAGAGAAACCCCTAATTAGTGTCGCAGCACATGCAACATTCCTAACAGGGAAACCATTTTGTATGCCCTAATTGCACAAAATTGGCAACAAGTTACCGTATGCATCTGTATCAAAGGCTACAGAAGCTCATGAATTCTCCAGTGGTAGGAAAACGTGCCCATACTGCAGAGTTTGGGTGACAAAAGGAGTGTGTGTATGTGCTAGCCTTACAACCTCTGCTACCTAGCACAGATAGCTCTCCAGAGGTTCACTGACCACAGTTCCTGATGCACCCCTCACCTCTCAGAGGGGAAGCATTTGTGTTTTCCATCAAGGCAGCAATATTTGTCAGGATTTTCTTACTTAAACAGATCTGACTGTTCACTCTCTTCTGATAGGTAGAGATTGCAAAACTGCCCTAAAAAAAACACACTATAGCCTTACAAAAATACCAGAACTGCACTGATCCTGTTAGAGAGTTGTCTTGCCGTTTGCAAGAGATTTCTTCATAACCTGCATTGCTACAAATCAGCAGAAAGCCTGCTTGGCTGCAGAAAGACATTCGACATCTGAGTCACGTCTGCTACAATTTCTATCAAATACAGAGCGTTAAAAGTTCTGCAAAAATATTTCAGAACTCTCCTCACTTTTAAGTCAAACTAAAACAATAAACCAATTTTATCTACAAGTAAAGGTAAGCATTTAAGTGGAATTATGTGAGTAGCAATTGTGACAGTGTGTTTTTACAGCTAAAACTCTTACACTCTTATAACTACCTTTTTACGCTTTTAAATCTTTAAATATGCATTACTTAAGCATCTCTGTTTTCCCCCTCTTAAATATCAGAGCAAGTAATTCCTCAAGTAACTCAGCTGACTTCTCACTGATGCAGCCAACCTCATTTTTACTCCAGAGATTCAGAGACAGAAAAATATCCTATTCAACATGTTTGAATTTTTAAACTGGAGAAAGGAAATATCATGTGAAACATTTTCACCTAAATACTTAATTGGAAGTCAACATAAACAGAAGACTGGCATCAACCTACTTAACAAGAAACATTACTGGCTCACCCAGTATTTTCCTCAGTAAACACAGAAATTGCTTTTAAGGAGCAAGGTGTTTTTTTTCCTGCTGGTTTGTTTGGGTTTTCTGTCTTGTTTTAGCGGTAGTCTTCATTCGTCTAGAACCAAAATCTCTGAGTGACCAAAGCAAAGTCAGGGAGTGTGAAATCTTACGCATCTAGGAGTTCAGGTAGTGGCAGCCTATCCACCTCATCAATTACAGCAAGACAAATCTGCCCATGTTGTATTTATGGATAGACTGTTTGGCCCCTAATACTCAACTTGGACAAGTTTAATGTTTCCCTGGCTGGGTCTACTGTCAGGCCCATCTGTCAGAGTGGCACAGTGCCCATTCACAAGGTAGAATGCCAGTTTCAACCAGAGTATGGATACTAACCAAAGACCAGTTTAGGAGGAAAGCCCATTGGATGTAGCTAATGACACCTTATTTACAGAGATCCTCCTGGTGTCAAGCAGTGCCAAATTAAGAACACATGCTACATTACAAGGATCACATCTGTTAACAAATATTGGCACTTTGTCACTGGCATCTGCCTCTTCTGTTAATCCGCTGCGGTAAGTGAAAAGGCTGCCTCATAAGGAGAGGTGGGTGTTCAGGCCTCGTCCTACCACTGTAATCACAGCTTTACTCACCAAGAATTTCCCAGGCAAAAGTCAGTCAATGCTGCCTCTGCAGATACCTCTTCCTGGAGGCTGGTGATGCTCTGTAAAAAGCTATGAAATTATACCATTATAATTCCAGAAAAAGATCAAATGAGCTCTTTAACGTGTTTGAGGGTTTGTTAAGCCTATTGACTTCTTGTAAGCAACAAGAACATGATTGCAGAAAACAGTGTGACAAACAATAAAAAGGGGAGAAACAATTGTGCATCTTTGGTACAGCTGAGTTTACAGTCTAAGTGGAAGATTGAATTAAATACTGGGGGCGTGGGGAGAAGTAAGAGTACTAAACTTGATGTTCTTTGTGACTCCTTTGCTCTCTTATGTTGGGTGTTTCTTCTTTTTCCTAAGGTGAACAGTATGGTTTCATTAAGGCACAGACAGTGCAGAAAGGTTTCTGTACTGTGTGATTACAATCATTTCCATATTGTTTCCAGCTTCCTCCATAACAACAAACTAGAACATGGTCACCACTTATAACCACCAGTGTAATCCCTGAGTGAGCTATCTGGCCATGAGTTGTGTCACGGATAAGTCATCCAGAAGATGCCAGCCCTTGCCAACAGCCTCAAGCGATGTTTTGTGTGGCTGGGGAGAGAGAAGGTGAGCTGGCAGGTGTAAACAAGAGCAGTAGGAGCTCCTCCCTTTAAGGAGTTGCGGCATACCTCTTGTTCGGAAGGCAATGGGATCTGCACACCTAGCAAGTGTCCATTTACCCCTAGTCAGGGTAAAATAAAAGAAGGTCTAAAGGATGTAATGTGAGAGACCGATGGGATGGTACTGCTTCCTACCTTCTAGGGCAGAGAAGCAACCATACAGTGATCATGGTAGATAGAGCAGGGGTAAAGCACTTGTACTAACCTCCTTTCATGTACCTTACCTTGGTGAAGAGATTGAGACTCTGCTCTCTTAGCTTTGTTGATGAGATGTAATTGCCTGGCTGACCACACCGCAGCACAGTACTTGACTACAGGTAATTTACAATAGGACAGGAAGCTCTTGGAGTGAGTTATTTGATACCAACTAGCTTCTACCGGAGATGGCTTAAAGGACTAATTAAATTTTCTTGAACAGGCACCAAAAACATCAGTCTTAAAAAGATCTTTTGTGTTGGCTCTAGGAAAGCTACATTTACATCCTTCTAGGATACCAAAGGTCTGGCAATGGCATGATGCTGCTGGGAATAAAGTGTTTTCACTCCTTAGTCTGACAGAGCTACTGTTCAATAAATCTCTGCCAAAAATGTACCAGTAGCTGTTACTATTTAGTTCACAATCAATTTTGGTGCTAAGAGATCTGTCTCTTGCTCTTTTCTATGGAATGAATTTCCTTTGGCCACCTTGCTCTTTGAGTTACACCAACCAAACAACCATCAGTATTGCCAGCTGGTTGCATTTTAGTACAGTTCATTCTGTGCAGCACTCACAGAGAGGGCAAAGTGCTTCTCAGGAAGCATGTAAGAGAAGATGGCATAAAATTTCAGTCTTCTTGTTTTATTAGAACAGTTTTGCCCCATACCTCATCAGTAAGCACTGATCTTTGTGGAGCGTTCAACTTGAAGCTTCAGAGCAAGATTGATGAACCATTTAAAAGGAACCTAAGGAAGAAGTCCGTGTGCCTGTCCCTTTGGCATGCATATAGAAACTACACCCTCCCAGCACCATGAAACAGACACTCCTGTATAGTCTTACCAAGATTAAAATGTAAAGCAAATGGTTTGCTTTCTTTCTACTGTTGAAGACCATACAGCACTATGCTTTTAAGTGTCACCAGTGTTTCACTTGCCATCCAGCAACAGTTCAATGGGTTGGGATATATAGAAAGGAACTGAAGACTCTGTTGAATGATCCTTCTTCCTTGATGGCCACATGTCCTGAGCAGAGACATCCCTTCACTAGGTAGAAACATGCAATTAGGACAGAAGAAGCAAGTATCTGATGCTGCGTATAACACAGGAGAGTTCACCAAACTTTTCCAAGCCTATTGTCAGGCTACACACCTGCAAAACTTCCAAGACAAAGAGGCACATGTTAAGAGAGGTATTTAATGACAATTAACAAAACCCACAAAGCATGACAACACACCAATTAATTTATCTTGGAGGCCTGAATAAAGCCTAGCTTCTGACAATTTATTATAGATTAAAAAAATAGCAAAGATCCAAACATCACTCTTCAGCTTGGCTGGTGGATTTATTTTGCTTGAGTAGTCTTGAAGAACCAAGTGAAATTTGTGATAATGTCACAGGAGGAAAACGTTTACCTGACGTGGGAAAGATGCATTTCTAAAGATAACAATATTCCTTTTATACATCTCCTGTCATCGAGATTAATCCTTCTGCTTTGTTAACTACGCAGGAATATCTGCAACCATAAAGCTGCACTGGAAACTAATAGCTTAAAATAGGAAATAAGAATGTCACCCACTTGGCAGTCAGTATCTGAACTTTGAGACACCATGTGCTTAACCATAGATCAGTTTCTGAGCTGGGTGTGCCCCTGGCATGTTTGCTGCAGGCTTACTACACATATTCTCTGGATCCAGCTTTCGCCTTGCCCATGCAGCTATCCCAGCAGAGATGTCACTTACAAGTCCACCTAAGTCAGTGCTGCTTAACCTGGTAAGAAAGTGTGAACTCAACCACCAAAAGCGTTTTCCAGCACACCTAATGGCTCCAGTACAAATCACAGTCATATCTGCTTCTCGTTCACTAGGGAAGCACACTGGAATCACTGTTAAAAGTGACATATGTGGCTGTGGAGTCCACGCTACACAACTCCAGTTTAGACATACGAATTAGACGTCTCATCAGTCAAAAGCTTTCACTGGAGGATGCACACCTCCAGAAGGCATTTCAAGTCTTAGGTCAGCTAAACTGCCCTTTTTAAATAGTCTCTGCCTCCCCCATAGCTAGAGAGAAAGCAAAGGGTGACATAGCCTCCTCAGATAGATCCTTAATGCTTGGTGGCAGAAGTCACTTTTCATTTGATGCACCTAGTTCAGAGAAGCAAATGGCATTTCTTGGCTACTGATGAATCAGAAAATACCTGTTTATCTCACCTTAAATGCCAAATCACACCTCCTTAAGGATTTCTGTCTGGCCAATCAGTGCAGGTAGGCTGTCTCCTGGCCACCTGTATCCCTGGCACCGAGGAAGCTGGGTGGGGCTGTTAGCCTCTTCCAAGATGGCTGGAAACTCTGGAAAAGCGTTACAAAGCAGCTACCATTGGGGAATCAACACTTCCACAAGAGAATGTCTTGCCTCTAATACTGTTACAGGGCTCCACAGGTGGCCAGCTGCTACATAGGCCTTCTGAGACTCTCCAACAACTGAGATTTTTTGCTGGATGAAGTAATAATGCTGAGAGGGTTGCTTGAAAAGCAGTAAGAGCAGGGGAAAAAAATAAGAGAGAAGGGCTATTAGGCAACTGAACCCATTCATGCTTTATTCTTTTACAATCATGTAAGACTTTAAAATATTAATTAACATACATTTACAAGGCTAAGGATAGAAGGTTGAAGCTGCAGGGTGTGAATTTTACAAAACTGAAATAATAAATCCGTCTAAAACTAATTCATATTTATCAGAAGAACAAATCCTCACGATTCTTTCGAAGTCGTCTCATCAGACCAAACAAAGTTCCAGCCCCACCAAAGAGAACTGGAAGCGCATGCTGGAGAAGAGCGCTGAAAGCGTTGTTAAAGCGATGTGTGGGCACTCTCCTCGCTCTCGTGGAAAACGGGAGTCTGCTTTCGGACGCTTTATCAAATGCTGCCCTCTAGCGAGGGCATGGCTGCCGGGCGAGCACACGCAGGCTGCCACAGCTGCCTGCACCCAACTACAGCCTTAACTAAAGTGACTGACATACTTCCCAGCCGAGACAAAACGAGTCAAATGACACCTTTGGATTATTAGTAACAATTCTTACCTTTTTTTTTTTCCTTTCTTTTTTCTTTTTACTATATTATTGCTGGTGATTTCCCTCCCGTCCGGTCCCACCGCCCCCCAACTGTTTTTACAAGCAGCTGAATTCAGTGCTTTGCCAGTTTGAGCCTAGCTGGGATATTTTGGTGAGAAGAATTAGATTATAGGCTGTGAAAAGGAAACAATGGTGGTGCCTACTTCACTCATAGGCTTCCTGAAACGTATAAGAACAAGAACACAAACACAGATAACACAGTTTGCTCTCTGGCTTTGGGCTGCACTTCTCTCTTTCTAACCTGCAGTCTGTGTGACCAATTCCTCTGCTTCCTAACCCCCGTGGCTGACTCTCCAAACTCACCTTGAACATAAGGCAAAGTTTGAGATAGGGTAGAGGGGTGGGAAGAAGGTGGAAGGGTGGTTGAGAGCCCCTCCTGGGGACTCTGCTTTCTGAGAGGGCTGTTGTGTTTCTATATTACTTTTCAACTTGCTATATTTCTGTATATAGCTGTATATATTGTAAATATCTGCTTGTATATTGTGCTAAGCTGTATATATTATAAATATTTGCATGCATAGTGCTAAGATGTAAATGTAAAGCTTCATTCTAATTTCGAGATCAGCTGAGTCTAGTCTGAGCGATTTTCTTAAGTGTGGGGGACAGGTAGCACTCAAACCATCACAGGTGCTTTTAATCCTTACAATGGACTCTCTACCCTCTACATCTCTAGCGTCTTTCAATATTGCAAACCCCCAGCAGACGTTTACATTTTACATGCTCAGGTTTTAGTGGTATGTTTCACCAGTCTTCAGACTCTCCATCATCATGGAGATGTCATACATCATACAGGTAGTCTGTTCAGAACTAAAACCTGAATGTAAAATTAGTCTGCAAGAAAACAGAGTTCAATGGCATTGTGCAGAGACCTGACACTGTGTAAGGGAATGAAAGTGAAAAATGTCACACCATTCTTTTTCCTTTTCCCATGAAAGCAATGTCTCCCATGCTTCACTTGCTTACACGAAATGGAAGCTTCTGCTTCTTACCCATCAATGAATAAAACCTGGTTTGACAAACACTCAGAAAAACAAACAAGCAAACAAAAAGCCTGGAAATACTCATAAACCACAGGTATAATTAAAACAAACAAACAAACCAAAACACACCAACCAAAACAAGCCTCTCCCCACAATAGCACGCATTTAATAGATTCCAACCTGTTAATGTTTACACTAGCTCAGTATTTTAATAGTAATGGTTTTATTTCTCCATCAAGTAGCATTTTCACCCATTACAGTAGAATTAGTTGCCTTATAGTTTATGAAGTGCATTTAAGTAGAGGGGTTTGTTTTTCATGGGATAATTTTCTTGTAAGTGCGCACTGGTAATATGCTTTAATGCTCTGCTTTCCTGTTTTTGCATATTGCATATGCTAAACAAGTTCTTTCAGCAATAAAAGAATAACCCACCACTTATCACTGCAGCCCAAGACTGTGTAAAAGGGTCCCGAGGAAGCATTTCTGTAGGGCTGTGCCCCTTAGTATTTTACTGAAAACCAGAACACTTGTGTTTGATAAAGGTATATGAAATAAAACATATAATATTAAACATTATTTTTACAGTAACTGCTACCAAATAGAATCACAGAATCAACCAGGTTGGAAGAGACCTCCAAGATCATCCAGTCCAACCTATCACCCAGCAAATAGATACTGTGCCCACTGCAGTGGGTTGACAGCCATATGAAACTCCAGTCCACCTTAGTAACATACTGATTCCTAAGATATGAACTATCAACATTCTGTGCATGGGACGTGCACAGATTATGACAGCTGCTGAGATTTTGTCTTTTTTTGCTTCCAGACTACCAACATGCCTGAAGATTTTTACTACAAACACTGCTGGAAAATGCTAAGACTTCAGAAAAGCTGGTAAATCTAAGGGCATCCAGATCTAAGCAGCTACCCTCAGCCAGAAGCCTGGCTTTTAGAAAATGCTTGGCACTTGCCTCTTCAAAAATAGTCTATTTTCAAGCTTCTCAAATGAAACAACAGAGATGCATGGTCCCAGGGCACATTTTTGGAACTCCAATCTGACTCCTTTGGTTTCATCATTACACTTACAACTTGAAAAGCCATAAATAGTGAGGCGGGGGGGGGGAAACAACCCAAACAAACAGAAGGGGAAAGGTAAAAAAAAGAAAGGAGGGGGAAAAAAACACCACCCAAAAAAAACCTAGCCAATCAACAATCAACCAAAAAAAGGAAGAGGGGGGAAAAAGGCAAAAACACACACACACAAAAGTTATTTTTTAAAAATGAAAAACTTAAGGTTTGGTTCAGATTATTTAATACAGAATATAAATGCTACCATGTAAAATCACCTTCTAGGTGCATCAAAACCAGAGCTTTGCATCACGCAAGTAGCTGTTGAAGCTGCTTGTTGCTTTGCAGAAATGCTGCCCTGACTGTCCATTCATAACCTGCACAGGCCCACTTAGTCCTTAGACCTCTGACATGACTCCTTTGAATAGATTTTTCATGGGAGGTGCATGACTGGAATTAAATCCAGCAGGGGATAAAAGAGAAAGAAGAAGAGAAAAGATGACCAAAATAGTATTCAAATATAGAAAATTCTGTAAGAGTGCAAGGCAAGCGCAGGGATCACTTTCAGTTTTGACACAAGATTGCATTTGCCTTCCTTTCATCCTGACTTCTGGGCAACAAGAGAGTTTTCAGTAACACTCCTACTTCAAAATGACAGTTTGCTTACTCTCCAGTGAAAGTGGACATTCAATGGACAAAGATTGCTGGCCAGATTATTGCCTTTCTTTGGTAAAGACCTAATACTGGCAGGGGGAGTGAGGAAAAGACTGATCCATTGCTCCCCAGACACTTACTAGAAGGAATCCACGGAATGATAGTAGACTTAAGCAGACTTAATTGTGGCATATGAAGATTAACTGACTCCATAATTTGTGCAATGTGGGAGGTGCTGGCACCCTGCATGATGAAGCAAATTGGAGTAAACAGCGGTTTGCTCTCGCAGAAAGACTTGCAATGCTATGGGATGGGATGCAACCAGCCCCAGCTGCATCTTACCCACCTCAGCTGCACACAACTCGAGCAACACAGTACACAAGGCAAATAATGCCTAGTGCCAGTGATTGTGATTTGATTCCAAATTACATCAGTTTTAGATAAATTCTATCCTTTGGTTCTCTGTCAACATGTAGGGGTAATATGGAACTGAGTCATTTCCAGAACAGCCCTTGTTTCAACAATGATTCTGACTAGTTGGTGAAGTAGCTCATTAAAATCTGCCTACGGCAAGCTATAGCTCCCTACCATGTCTCTGTTACCTGAGCTGTGTGATTTACACGTACGTAACTTCTGCCATTCCCACCTGCCCAGCCAGGCATGGATATGTACCACCCATGAAACTTACTGTCATTAGTTTGACAGTGGGGCCCTGGGCAGAATCATGCACCCAACTTGGCTACCTACCCTTCTTGAGCGTGACGAGCTGTAGAAAGAGCCGCAGAGCATGGGCTCCTCATTTCTCTGCTCTTAGGATGTTTGCTATCTGGCTAGCACAAAAGGTAAAAACCCAGTTTGTCTTGGGCTTTTGTGCTAAAAAGATACCTGCTGATTCCATAATCTCCCTGTCCACAGAAACTTCACTAAAGCTAGAGAGATTTTTTTCCTTCTTGAATGACACCAATTACGAGTTATATCACTGCTCACAGAAAATCGATTAGTGGTCACAGAGGAAGTTCCTATCCCACAACCAAGCATTCAGGTGCTTTGCATATTTGAAAGGAGCACGTCACAACAGCACTGAATGCAGTTTAACAAACCTGGGTTAAACTCACACCAGCAGCCATAAAGTAGATTTGATTTTCTAAACACAAAGAGTGTGAAATGGAATGTTTCTCCACCTACACAGACAGCCTCCATCCTGACAGCTCTGCAGCACAACCTAGGATGAGGTTGAGAGAACTGTCTTCTTCAAAGACCCACTGTGCACCTCTACTGCACATCCCAGATCTTTTGACTTTCACATATACTCAAGACTCCCTAACTAGCCCATTGATCCCTGTGAACACTGGAGATAAAACTTCCCAATCCAAGCAAATCTGAGACAAGGCTGAATCAGAGGTTAAATTCTATCTCCCAAATATCTGTGTCAGAATCATAGAATCAACCAAGTTGGAAGAGACCTCCAAGATCATCCAGTCCAACCTGTCACCCAGCCCTATCCAGTAATCTAAACCATGGCACTAAATGCCTCATCCAGCCTTTTCTTGAACACCTCCAGAGATCCAAAGCACATTGACAACGACTTTTCACATACCATTTTCAAAGTAAGCTTGTATTAAAAAGAAAAAAACCTTAAAATCCATTATGCCATTAGCAGAGCTAATTCAGGGTCATATGCTTCTCCTCATTTACACAACTGGATGGATCAGCTCTACTCAGACTTGGCTTTACATTGCACAGAAGAAATGCATTTGTACATATGTACCTATGTGAGAGTTTATAATACCCCGCTATTTAAGCAATAAAAATCCTGCATAAGATCTTTTCCTCCTGCAAAAGGATATCTAAATACCGAGACAGTAAAGACAGCACTGCAAAATAGCTACCAAGTCAAGTATTCGGTCCTACTGCCCCTTGAAGGATTGGCAAAACTCCCCTTGATTCTATGAAAGGAATTCTGACCTCTAAAGAGCCACTGCCTGTCAAATATATTGTCCTGTTAATATTTTGCAATTTAAAATAATATGAAGAGTAATGAAATATTATTAGAGCCTCTTCTTGGCTTCGCTTATCAGTTTCCATTGTTTTCTAAAACCTGCCAAGAAAATGAAAGTTTTCAAAGCCAATGGCTGTATGTTGACTGTTGTCCCGCTTTTTACCAAAGACAAATACATATTTGTTTGAAATTTTACTTAAAAAACCTGCTCCCAGGTTAAGACCTTCTATGCCAAGTTTCAGCCCAGAGCGAATTTTTATGGCCAAGTTATAAACCCTTGAAAATAGGAAAGTAATACTGCAAGGATTTAAAATAATAGAAAATGTTTCACATAATATAAATCTATAAGCAGAGTATTATATTTAAGTCTTAATATCTACATAGTTGGATTATCTTCTATCTTGACAATCATACTAAGTAATCTTGCCTCCTTTCCCTTTCCTTTGATTCAGTGTTTCATTCTTATGCATTAACAATGCTCTGGGCCATAAAATACTGTATTAATATTAGTTTGTCACAGTAGACTAAATTTAGAACAACTCATTAATATGGGAGAGTAAAAGGCATTCTGCCACGAGTGTGAGTGACTCTATAAGCTCTTAAGGCTATAAGTTATGCAGATATGCCACTTGAACTAGAGAGCTACCAATTCTTTTTGTTACTAATAAGAGATTCTATTAGTTGAAGCCAATTCTACTTCTAATTAAGAAATGTGGGGAAAGGCAATTTTATCATTGGATGTGTCTCTGATGTGTAGCCGGAATAAGCCATACACCATCTTTCTATGCTTTCTGGTTGGATAGGATTAGTGGCATGTGCACAGAATGAATTTTCCCCTGCTCTATAGAGGAGGAGGAAAAAAAAAACCAAAACAACTCCACTACAGTGTTTTCTTTGGTATAGTTGCAATCTGTGTATCCAGAAGAAAGTCTAGCAATCAGAGCTGTTTCAAAACAAATCTTGTAATGTTTAGAATTGCCCCAGTGAAGAAAGTTTTCATTTTTCACAAATACAGTCTTTCATTTTTGTAGTTTCATGCCAGTAATGCCTTCTCAAAGGTTGTCAAATATTAATTTTTTTAAATTTAGTCCCTTGCTAAGCTACAAATATTCATGTTTAACACCAAGTAGCAGTTCAGGGGCTGACAACAGTATGTACCTTTTGAATGATGCATAGAAAGCAGCAGTTAGCACAAAGACAAAGCCACCAGATTGGTCTCAGGGAAACCCAGTGTCTGAATTTTTCATGATTCCTCTAGCACTTAAAGAATAAGAAACTGGCTACTACTGTTGGGAGATCAGCATTGTGAAGGTCAGAGCCCAGAAACATGCAAGTGAATCAGGTTTTGCCTGGGGAAAGTGAAAAGGGATTTAAGCTGATTAAGAGAATTATAAAGATTTTTTAATGTATTTTACAAACACTGTAGTAGCTAAACAATAGCTATAAAAATGAGGCATCCTATCCACCTACTATTTATTGCTTGTAAGTCTCAGAAGACAGAGAACAGACCTTTTTCTTTATGTCTGAAGGCTTAAAACTTCCAGAGATCATTCTCTTTTCTTACAGATTTCACATTACCTTTCTTTTGCTTTTTAAGAACTGCAACTACTTCAGAAAAAATAATAAATGGGAAGTGCAAAAATAAATTCAATAATTTCTCCATGCTGACAAAAATGCAACTGCAGTGAAGTGATGTCTTAATTACTCCACAGCCCAATGGCTTGCATATGTGTTTATTTTCCACAGTAGACAAACTTTACTTGATCTCATAATTATTTCTAGAAAGTAGAAATTAATTCCAGGGGAGGAAAAAAAAAAATCAGGAAAAAAATAACATATACTGCTTAGGAAAACATTACAGTGTTTAAGCAACTGATGGCTTCACCTGTCATCATCTAGTTAAGCTCTTAATGAGTTATTTTCTATTCTTGGTCACATCTGATTTTTTTTTTAATACAAGTCCCTTTGAACAGCTGGGAGTTACAGCATCCTTTGATCACAGTACTCTGAATTTTCAGTCAAAACGAGGACATTTTTGTCCTTACTTGGGCTATTTTTACAAGTGTATATCTTACAGTATGTTTTTGGGCATGACTTCGCCGGCGCAGAAGGCGGCTGAACAATTAATGTATACGTTTTTACATATATGTTTATAAATTTAGTAAAGGGAAAAAGCTTTGCCACAAGAAACCTCAGCTCTTTTGAAGGCAGTTTTCTAATGATGACCCTTGGCATGCTAGCCCACATGGGATTCCTCTGAGAAGAGTCTGATGAAAATTAGTCTATTCTCATTTCAAACAGAATTTTGCTGAAGTCCTGATCAGAGCATCAGCATGGAGTCCGGGGAGACAACACACGCTACTTGATTCACTCCGCAGCCTCCCTCTCCTGGTAATTGTTGCAGGAACACATAGTGACAAGACTATAGGATGTGAGGGGTCTGGATGTACTCAGGCTGTTACTCTCTGTTTAAAGATTTAAACCATCAGGGTATGATAAGGCTTTTTGATGTTCATTGAACACGGAGCTTGGGTACAGAAGAAGGGGAAAGGGCTTCACCGGAAGGCAATCATCTTTCAGAGCCACAGTAAGACTGAGAGAAGTGGGAAAATCTCAGTCTCAGCATAGACATGGAACAAAGGGAGATGAAAGGGCTAGGGTGAAGAAGGGGCCAGATCTGGCTGTGAGGCAGAACTTGCACTAAAAGACAGTTCGATGCCTTAAAAAGCAGAAAAAACATTTAGTGTTCTTGCTCCATTAACATACACTTTTGGCTAAAATTCAACTATTCTGCACATTTTTTACAGTTTATGTTGACACTAGGTTTAAACAATGCCTCTGGCTTATTTTGAAATTATTTAATGAATGTACTTTGTCAGATGAACATCATTTCCTAATTATACAGAAAAGTATTAAATGATGAGCTGTTTTAAAGAGTGGGTACAATCTTTTTCTTTCCCGAGGGACAAACCAAAAACAGGCTGGGGAGATACATTGCTGTATGAGGTCAGGTGGGGTGGCAGACAGAAATTTGCCTTGTCTTTGCAAAGCCAGATCTATAGGTAGGCATCTAAAGACAAACGTGACGAGATATTAGCGTCGCCACGTAAGGTGACCACCATTTCATCACTATTTCCGAGGATAATTAAGGGCCTAATCCTGCACCACAAACAGTGATAAGCACTTTTGACTCTCATTAGCTTTAGAGGGAGATGAGGAATCAGTGGGTCACAGGATCAGGCTCTGAAATGAAAGAGAGATTTGGAAAAATCTTCTGCACAGTTTTATGCATTTGGAGGAGGAGAAAGTTTGATCTGAGCATCACTTCTATGCTCTGGGAGTTTCACAGCACCTCCACCATACAGCACTAATTTTGTAGGTCCAATAGGCATTTGCCAGCATTAGCTGCTCTGAAATGAGAGAAGGTAAAGGATTCACATGGAAAGCTGAGTGTTAAGCTGATCAAAGTTAGAGATACAGGGATTTATACGCACCTTTCTAGATAAGAAACACTACCTGCTTTTTTATACTAATCTCAGTGGGCCAAATTTATCCTGATGTAACTCAAAGCATATCAGAAGAATTACTGCTGAGATAAAGTGGACCCAGTCTTCCTGTGATGTTATTTATAATCTGTATGTTTTGCTCTATAATAGTATCTATAGTTAGAGGGTTGCCTGACTGCAGACACTTACAAGGGTAGAAATGTCTATTGACTTCAGCAAAGTTAATTCAGAGTTTGATGAAGGAGATTCACATCAAAGCAGTAACAAGGGCTACTCCTAAAAATGATTCTTCTATATTCACTAGTGTTCTTAACTTGGCATTAAGAGCTGTATTAATACTTACATTAGGCTGTGCCTTCCTCCTCAAATCTGAAGTCTGACACTCTTAACAGCTTCGTTCCTTATGCGCATCTGTTGTGAAACAGCTCAGTCCTGCAGTGTGTACTGTGAACAGTCTGCTCCTGTGCAAGCACTTAGTACCTACGGTTGGCTTTCAAATCCAAGGTTGGCATTTTCAGAAGCGTTTAAGAGACTTGAGCACATAAGTCCTACTGGAAGTCAAGGAGACTTGTCTTCCTAAATCAGTTAGGGTTTCTGAACATTAGATCCTATTGAGTTTCAGCAGGAGTTGGGTGCCTCCCAGCTAAGGCTTTAAAAGTTCTAGCCAACACGGACACAAAAATCAACACAAACATATTCTATAAAGTGACATCTTTCTATGATCAACCTACTCAGAAAAAATTGTGACATCATCAAATAGTGATTTTGCTCTATCCAGGACCCTCTCTAGGTTTTGTACAGGGAAAAGAATGCTCTTGTTAAATGCACAGATGCCCCATAAGACAGCTCAGACAAGGCCAACTTTATTGGCCCCTGTACTGGCCAGCTTCCACTCAGAAATGAATTTGATCAGTTTTTGCCACCCTTACCTAGAGAGGCACACATCTAAACTTTTTTGTCATCTTCTATGATGATTTGGCACAACATTTTGCTTCATTCTGTGAACAGAAGTATGTTCAGGAGATGAACATACTTCTGTTATAAACCATATGATTCTATGATTCTATAACAGAAGTATGTTCATCTCCTGCCATTAGTTTGAGCAGCATGAATTGAACACTAAATCCGAGTACCTTGCAGGAAGCTACAGATAAGACCGGGAGATGCTGCTATGTCATCCAAGTCTCTATAGGCATATTTTATGTGGTGTTTACATAATAGCAGTTGCAGGAAACAGAAGTTGAAGAACAGGGCTGAGGGTTTTTTTTAAATGGAAAATGTATTCCCTTTCTTTCATTTCCTTTAGTTGCTGCCACACAACATATTCATCTGCAGCTATCAAAGAAATAATGCATAGAGCGGTAGCTCACCCAACCCCCTGTGGCTTCAGCCGACACTTTAGAAGCTGGGATCTGAAACACAGTCCCAGACCACGAATGTCCTAGTTTTGCCATACAGCTCTCCTTCCTCAGACAAGTTAAAAATACAACTTCGCATGAACTGACAACCAACAACACTGAAAAGGACCAAAGTTTGCACGATTCATTGCAGCCACCACAGGTACAAAATTGATAGGAACCGAAAAAGCCACAGTGGGATTGACAACTTCAACCCATGGCTGGAGGAAACAAGTTCTCAAAACACAAATTTAACCTGATTTCTTGTGACACAGTCAATTGTGGAATAAGTGCTGTAACAGGCACGTACTGCGACAAGAACAAAAACTGCACCAGTTGCCTGTATATTATTATACTTTTGGGTGCTCTCACAAAAACTTTCCCCAGAAAATCAATAAAGCAGACTGTGCCCAGCAGTCACCCATTACAGAATTAAATCCATATGCCAACACAAAACAGTGAAGAAAACAAAACTAACAAGGGATCCATTTGGCTTTGTTTGACTTTGCCTGCCAGAGAATGAGAATGCAAGGCTGGGTGTAATTTAATGCAAACCTTGGCCTATCCTGGTCATGCATATGACTGACCCTCAGGGCAAGACCATCAATTTTCTATTAAAGATCAGAGAGTTGACATATCAAAGTCAACATCTAGCTGAATAACTGCAGTAACTTGATAATAATTCTTTTGTGGATTTCAGAGTGGCTTTTCAGTAAAGTATCAGAAAGGTAGCAGTTTTCAATCCTGACCCAACAAGATCTGAATATGAAATAAAGGATTTGAGCTTGATCTCCCCATGATGTGAGGATGAATGTTCTGGTAAATGTTAACTTAGTGCTCTGAATAGCTCAGTAATAGATGGGTTTAGGCAGTAATAGGTTTAAAATGTCAACTTATTGAATAATAATTTTGTGTTGTACAAATAGTACGTGTAAGAAGGGATTTGTTTTGCAAATTTTGAAATGAATGAACGGATTTGTGATGTCCTTCACCGTTCTGGTCAAAATGTTATACAAGAACAGAAATTAGTTTTGCTTCAATAGTATCCCTCATTGTTTCCATGCTTTATTCTGCATGTGTGTTGTAACTCAGGAGCCTTGTTTACTCCTTACCCTTAAGTAGCTTCATGCATGTTTCGGCTCTCAGTACAAGAAGATAATTATTCATTGTGCAAGTAAATAATAAGATAGAAAGAGAAACCCTAACAGGTTTTGCTTAAATTTCTGCCACCCAAACTAAAAAGGACAGTGTTGAAACATCATTCCATCATTTATAACACAACCATCAGATTCTGAAGCAATGACAAACCAGTGCTCCCTGACTGCTAACATGCAGAGGGAAGCATTTCAGCTGATCCCTTTTTCACATAACACTACCTTAGCCTTTGCCTCTTGTCTAGGCACTGATGTTTGGCAACATCAGAATTCAAGGTTGCTTGAATTCTGGGGAAGATGATGCCAAGCAATTGACCATATGGCATTTTGGAACATAAAGGCATTTGGGGGGGACTGGGGGTGGTGTACTGTTATTATTATTATGTTTTTCTTCACTTATTCTCAGCTTGCTTCCATTTAAATCTTGCACTGAACTGTGTCTATGTGCACAGTCACACTTAAACAATTCTCATTTTAGCCTGCATAAGCTTTAATCCACTACACTTACATTGATTCCAAATCCCCTGTGGTTGAATCCTAGTAGGTTTGTTTCCTCTGACTGACTCTGAAACCATTAGCTTTAACTTATTAACCAAGAACCAAAGATACATACTGAGTCAAAACTCTTCAGAAATTCATTCCCCATGAACCAGGAAGATAGGAGATAATGAGGAGGGTTAGCTAAGCTTAGTTATTCCTTCTGCTTCCTCTTGATGGATGCCAATAGCTGTGCAGACCATTCCCCATGCAGTTCAAAGCCTCACCTTCCAGACCTACTGGAAGACCTGTAGTTGCATCTGTTGTCATCAATTATTTCATGGCCTAGTTTGCAGAGATAGCTTCATGCATTTGGATTCACTTAAACGTCCCAAAGAAGCACAAGACCTTACATCACTGGGCAAATAACCTTGTCTCAATTTCAGATACTGTACTGGACTTCAGATAACCAAGTGATTAAGACACATCTCAGTTCTTTGCTTCTTGACCCCAAGGTGTTGAGTATCATGGCTACAAAGTTAAATAAATGTTATGGTTTAACCCAGAATAAGCTGTAGTTGCAAAGCATTTCTGCTGAAATTGTCCTATGCTGAAAGAACCAAGAATCTAAACTTCTGAGGAGACATGCCCCAACCACTTCACTGTGGATGTGGCATCCTGAAAGGTTGAGAGCATCCAGCCATTTCTATGGAAACTGGCTGTGATACCATAAAACAAAGGGTGATGCTTTCTGCACAAGATCAAGCACAAAGACGACAGGAGAGGCTGGGTAGTGGAAAGCAGCTTTTCATTCTCATACAAGTATCTTAGAGAACAATACAGGGATTACAGGAAATCATATGCCAAGCAAACTGCTTTTTGGATAAGTATTTTCCGCTTACAAGGCTACCCCAAGGCAAAAGTTGCTCTTTAAAGAGAATTTGATTTTAAGGGCAAATTTACAATTATAATTAGCTGCAACAAGCAGCCAGACCCAGAGGGAGGGCTGCGTACAGGTCCTAAGTACAGTTCCTCATGGTCTGGTAGCATGTTCAAGGGCCTCTGCCTTGCTGTCTGTCCCCAAGTAACACCCTCCAGACAGCTTGTGAGTCACGCTGACAGGGGCACTCCTGCAATTCTAGAAGGAAAAGAGTGGAGCTGGGGACACTGGTTGGAAACAAGTATGTAAACAAAGCATTGTAAAGCTGATCACAGAGCTGTTTAAGCGCTCTAAGAAACTAGCAGCACAGAATAACTTGAAAACCCCCACGACTCTTGCTTCAGATTTGCCTGCAGTCCCTGTAAGTCACTTGATACAATCCAACACTTGAAACTGGGGAAAAGATGGGGGGGGAATGACCAAGAAAACAAAAAATAAAATGACCAAAACCTCAAACAACAAAGTACAACACAACAGCCCCAAAGGACTCACACAAGAGTGAATTCTGTAAAGACAACACAAGTTTAGCCCAAAACATGCCAAGCTATGACTTAAATCATGACCATGCATAGAACCAGATGAAACGATATTCCAGTAAGTATCTTCATCATGAACCAGAGAGGAAAGAAGCTTGAATAATTAATGCCACTGGCACTAGGAGCTTCCTCACCAGAACTCCTCAAGCAAGATACAGCTATTCCAGTGAGCAGGATCTTTGCTTGGCTGTTACTCTGATATCAACCTTCCCAAAATATTGCAGCTTGTTTCTGTTTCTTGGTTACATTAAATGCTACAATCTAAGACAGTAAAAACAGAGCCTCCTTTCTGTAAGCTATATATTGGAGCTCTGTGCAGGACTACAACAAGACAACATTGTAAAGTGAGCAATCTGACCCCATCCCATAAGCAAACTGACAGTTTGGCAAGCATATGGTGACGTTCCGCCACTACAACAGTTTGCATCACACAAACAGTATATTACATTCAGGTCAGGAGAGGTTATATCTAAATCCAGTCACCCTAACAGCAAAACACTTTAATGATGTGTAGTAAATATGAATGCCAGACAAGTCAAAATTTCCTGTGCTGCTCGTGCTGAGGGCCATGCTCCTATCTGGCTGCCCACTGACTTTATTATCTGTTACAATCACAAATGGACTTAAATTTTACATACTGTGTACCTCTATACACAGTAGAAGATCAAACGTAGACCATTAAAAAACAAGTCAACACCAACAAAAGGACACCAAAAATATACAGGAGCAAAAGGACTTCTCTCAAAATGTATGGTTCTCCCATATCTGATCTGAAACTGCAATCATTGCAACTTCACTGGAGTTTCACTAAGGAAGACAGAAGCATTAGTAAAATGTCTTAACAGCACCATCAGTGACACGTCTCTCCTGACACTATCTGTGCCAACAGAACAGTTTGGCCAGGGATCATAAACTGGCTTCCTAAAGCAAATACCATCTTCAATGGAAAAGCATAACTTGTGAGAGCACACAGCTACCCTTAGGTCAGTGGCCTGCAGGTAGTGAGTTACTGCTGCATATTTCGTCAAATGCTTTCTCCCTTAAAAAAAACAAAACCAAAAAAAACACCAACCCAAATGTTCAGATCTTCTACAAAAAGAGATCTAAGTTGATATTATGGCTGGAAATAAAGCAGAACTGTCACTTTCTTTCCTTAAACACATAAAAGTCAAGCTTCTAGACCAGTACTGTCACCAAAGTGCCAGGCTATAGGAAGCACTATGCCACAAGATGCTGGATAGCTTAACTTGGAGCATCTGATGGGCAAATCTTGGAGCAAGAGTGGTAAACAAACATGACTGTGGTATTTTCTGGACTGGTCACATTAACTCTGAGAAAGTCCAAACAGGCCTTTCCTTTGGAAAGAACTCATGCTCTAGCCAGTACTTTCTCATTGCCCATTCAAAGGGCAAAAATGTGGTTAACTCAGCTGCAAAGACTAAATTATATGCACCTTTCTCTCTCTGAATGAAAGCAGGCATGCAGCAGGTATCTGGGTGCTTAGAGTATGCCTTAAGTGCTTTGCAGGAGTCCTTACCCTGAAGTCAGACTGCTCTTGGAAATAACAGTAGAATTTTCACTGTCTACAGATGAGGTGATCTTAAGGCACAATGCAGTGTCACTACCCAAAGGGTCAATACTGCTCAAACAGCTAGCAGTCAAACTTAGGAAAACCTTCTCATACCTGGACAGTGGGATCTACCTTGGAATAGAACCTTTTATGCAGCAGTTCAGTTAGGGTACCAAAAAATAGAGACCCTAGAAGGAGGGAAATCAAATTCACATCATCATCAAGTCACAGTATTAGGTCCTTTATAGAACAACTTTGTTTTTTTCTCCAGTGTTTTAGCTTTATGTTTTCACAACAGAATGCTTTTTTTTTTCTTGTTAGCAAAACACCTAATTTTACAAAGACTACATAAAAGACACTGACCATGATAGAAAAGATTCGAAACAAAGCCTTTCAAAAGAAGTAGAGAAAAAGCTATGCATTTAAGAAAGCCAGCACCAGCAGCAATGCCACGCAGACAAGATTCTCTGAGAAAGCAGTATTTAGGCCATGTCTTCCAACCTCCACAAACACATCTGTTTTGTAACAGACCAGCCTGCCACCTGAAGGCTGGTTACTAGTGTCCCAAGGCCTCCCTGAACTGTTCATATTACATATGCAAGTTTCATCCTTTGGCAGAATCTAACCTTTATTTTTCCCACTCTTGAAAATAAAGCTTATGTCAAGGGGGCAATGCCTGCGGTGTCATCTTCCTTCTCTCTGCCTATCACATGCAGAGCCCAGGGCTGCATGAGAAAGAATCAAGGGTTTGCCCTTACAATGAGAAGCACTATAACAGCTATGAGGCTAGCCCCAAGGACATTCATATGCTGTTATGAGTGCAAGTTTGGATACATCTGCCTGGGCCCTAGGTCACTGAAGCTACAAGGGTGGCATTCAGCCTGTTTAAATAATCTGGACATTAAACAGCATCCTTGATGGTACATGAGAAGTAGGTATCAAGTAATGCAGAACTTGGAGAATGCCACACAAGCAGCAAAAGACACTGAAGAAACAGAGAATATAATCTGCACAGCCATATCGTGTGCAGATTATATCATCAAGCCATACTTTTAGCTGCAAACTTGTTAAACCCACATTCACACGCCTCCATCAAAATATTTCATTCTCTTTGATTAACAAATCTTTCTTAAATGAGATTCAGTCCTACACAAAAGTAAAATGGATGTGTGTTTTTTTAAAGCACTGAAACTGATTTGCATTCCAGCACATCAATATATCTATAGGACAACTTTAATAAAAAGGCTCAGCTCTTCCAAGTTATTTGGTCTCTGTGTTAGTTTTGATGGTGCATACAAAGTTATCTTAAAAAAATAAAGGGAAATCAGAGGTCCACAAGTAACCTAAGAAGCACAACATTTATGCTTGTTTATATCAGTATTTTCAGCTAGTACATATCTATGATTTATTTGCAAACAAATTAATTAATGTTTCAGCAGCTGTTTGCAGCCAGTCTGTGATGTAGTTTAAACAGAGATGACATTTTTTTTTATTCCACAGGGGCAATTTCAAGTACTCATAGATTATATTCTTACTATCAGTTCAAATGATAAAAGAGTAGTGAATCCTGAAACAGCATAGCTGACTTTATGAGATCAGTGTGCTTCCACATATCCAGTTATTCCCTAATGCCATCTTTCCTGTGTTATCTTTTAATTAAGGCTGCATAATGCCAGTTTATAAACAAATCTCTAAGTAAGATCAAAACCTGACACATTTTAAATGTTTTTCATTCTCTAGTTTGTGGTCTCCTGGGGATGTTACTCTGAAATGTACATCTCTGTATGAAACCACTTTTTTATCACATTGTGTATAATGAAAAGAAATGTTTGAATATTGTTCTGTAACCTGACAATGAACAAACAAATGAAAGAACAAATGCTGGGTAGCATAAGAGAAAACCATAGTATACAGTAGGTAGATCACTACAGAAAACATTACTATACTTTGTGAAATTATTTCTCTTGTTAAGAGAAAAAAAAAAGAGCCACAACACCAAAACCAAAACCCAAACCAACCAACCACTCTACAAGACAAAATCCCCAAAGCCTCACTAGGCTAAACTTCCTCCTTCCTCTTTGAACGGACTACACAGATTTTGTTGACTAATTGAGATCAATCCCAGTTGTAAATCGCCTTGCTATCCTACAGCTTTAATTAAGCTACCAGAGGGAGTTGTTTATCAATTAACACTTGTTACAAATTATTAGTAATTATATGGACTTTGCTTATATACTTCAGCCAGTAAAGACTAAGCCACAACTCCCTGTAACTGAAATTAATTCAAGTATAACGTACAAGTTTTTTTTCTTGCATAAATCTCAATCAGTGTCAAAAGATACAGGAATTAGCTTGGCACAGGAAAGGCCTAAAGTAATCCATGGCATTACTTCTAACTGAATACAACAACATTTGAACATATTCTGTGCATAAGTTCAGGCACTTACACTATGTGAATTAAGTTAGTCGAACTCTCTCTAAACAATGGTAGTGTTCTTTAATGAACTGCATGCATTTCCTTTCTCAGTAACAAACATCTTAAATAAGGAGCATTAGGTAAAAGTTGATAATGTATTCAAACATTAAAGCTACCTATTGCTCTGTGCACTACATTCTGTGATAATTTTAATTGGCTTAATTGAGATGCACAAGTCTGATTAAAGTTTAATTCCTTTATATTAAAAAAGAGAGAGTCAAGTAGTTAGACATTTCTTCAATTATGTTAGATCTTTCTAGACTTCAAAGGAATGTTACAGTAGACAGGCAGATACTGGATGAACTGATTAAAGAATAAAGACTGCTCATTATAATCTAAGAGTACAAAATTGGTTTGTGTAGCCTTTGAAAGTTGAAATTAAGAGCTGTTGAGCTAAAACTCAAGCTACAGTAATTAACCCAATTTATAGCCATCTTCACTCACCTGGATGACTAAGATTAGTCATTTGAAATGATCCACTGGATTCGATGGCTCATTTATAATTCATTCTATGACCAATGAGATGCAATTTCACCCTACTGAAGCCTTCATTTATAAGGCAAAGATTTCGTGCCTCTCCTCAATTTGGTTTTAAATACTAGGGATAGAACATTCCTACTATCTAAGTAGTAAGAAGATTACAAAATCTTTAGGAATAGCACAAGTGTTGCATAATAAAAAGAAGTGCTTTAAAATAAATTTCATATCAGTGCCACAGTTTTTCTTTGCTAATACAGTTTACTGTCAAGCAGAAAGGGGCAGTCTGTTCCTGTAGGATGCATGTGGATAAGGCAAAGCTACTGGGCATAAAAGGGATAAGTGAACTTCTAGTGTAATATTAGAGAAGGGGGCAAGAAAGTTTAATTCTTTAAAACTAGCCCATGTAGGCAAGAGTTTTAAACTTTGCCTTTATGGGCAATAAACACACAATCAATTTATGTTAAAAGATCTACATCTTTTGACCAAAATACCAACTCTGAAAAGCAAAGGCTCTGCACCAGATTCTTCTAGGTGATGTTAGCTGAAGCAAAGACAATTTTCATATTCCTAGAAGATAAGACCAGCTGTTTTCAGCACCTTACCAGTACTTGGTTGCACTGGAGGTTTTACTGTAGAGCAATGCTGCCTTGTAATTACCCATTCACCACAGGTGAGAGGTATTATGCTTTGTCCCCTTTTCCATATTAAAACAGAAGCTTCTGCTCAGACACTGAAGTGGTCTCTTTATGTAATGTTTTAAGTCTTGCTCTGGACTATCCAATTTTTAGTTGACTAAGAGAAACACTGAATGCAAACTATCACAACATCAAACCCACAACCACCTATCATGCCATTACAAATACTTATAGAATCAGTCAGGGTTGGAAGGGACCACAAGGATCATCTAGTCTCAACCCTCTTGCCATGGGCAGGGACACCCTACACTAGATCAGGGTACTTAATTGAACTTGTACAGGAATGCAAGTGCCAGTTAACATAACTCTTAAAAAGAAGGCTGTCTTCATTTCTGGAGGAAAATGACTCAGTACTGAGACAGGCTGACAGCCCTGAATCTCAACTATTGCAACAAAATGCTACAGGACATAATTACTTTAAAAAGATGATCTCTAATCCAGAGCTAGAAGGAATATTTTTTACAAACTACTTCAGGTAAGTTTTCTCTAACCTCTGGGAAAAAAAAAAAAAAAAAAACAGATGGAAAATAACTAGAATCTCATCTTGTCTGCATCAATCTTTGGCAGCTCTGAACAAGGGAAACAGCACATTCAGGAACTAGCTGTTCTTGCTGGGACATTGTCCATCGCACCACTGCGCACTGCTTGAATCTCTGCCTGGAAAGTTTGACAACTTTGAGATTCCGCTGTCTACCACAGCAGTAAGGGATATCACCTACCATACAATTCCACAGTTCAGTGGTATCAGAGGGAACATGCTCATTTTCTCCATATTTGGAGCTTTTCTCACAAGTTAGGATAACCTGAGATTTCCTGCCCTCTTCAATAACACTGCTATTTTCCATCCCTCACTAGGGAGACTATCTTCAAGCTCCCCATATTGACTGGTGCTTTACAGATGTAACAGTAGCAGCCAGGTGGTAACCTGGAACACAAAGGCTTCTTGTAGACAAGTTTTAACCCTGCACTGTGTGGATCTGCACATGGAAGCCAGGGAAAAAAAAAAAACTTTTTCCCATAATATACTTTCTACATACACAAGGAAGAGATTCTACAATGTGTTTTAATAATGTGTTTCAATGGCACTAGAAGTATCACCAAACTAATGACAATGGCAGGGTTTATATTTTTGCATAGTATTCTTATTTCTTTGGATGGACTGCAAATTACTGGAGTACACAGTAAGCCACATTCACACCTTGTCAGTGTCCTCTGCTGGTCCACTCTTTATGTACGGACCACAACCAGGCCTTCACCATGACACCCCACTTCAGACCCTATTAGCTAAACAGCCCAAGGGGAACAGTGCCCATAAGAGACCTGTGTGTCCAGGAGATCACAAAAGAGGTATTGTTTAATCCAGAGAAAGCCATCATCTTTCTGCAATGATGCTGCAACATGTAATTTAATAAATGTTTCACATTTATTAAACAGAAAGCAGGATATAAGGCAGAAAAAATATTTGCCAGTTGCAATTAAGTAAAATGTTTTTATATTCCTATTCATAGCCCTTCCCTGTCAGTGCATCCTCTGAAAGAGATACAATCTTTCATCCCTGAGACAGCTACATTTCATTGATGGGTGACATTTAATACAGGATTTTCTTAAAGCACTGGATATCTTAACTTCTTGTCTCCTTGGAATGCAAGATACTATTTTAAAAACACATCATCTGCTACTCTGATTTGTCACTATCTGATCTGCCAATTTACACATTGAAAGGATGATAGGGGCACAAAACTTGAAGTACCCTCCCACCTATGAAGAGAGGCTGAGGGAGCTGGGGTTGTTTAGCCCAGTAAAGAGGAGGCTCAGAGGTGACCTCATTGCTGTCTACAACTACCTGAGGGGAGGCTGTAGCCAGGTAGGAGTTGGCGTCTTCTGCCAGGCAACCAGCAACAGAACAAGGGGACACAGTCTCAAATTGTGCAGGGGAAGGTATAGGCTGGATGTTAGGAGGAAGTTCTTGCCAGAGAGAGTGATTGGCATTGGAATGGGCTGTCCAGGGAGGTGGTGGAGTCACCATCCCTGGAGGTGTTCAAGAAAAGACTGGATGAGGCACTTAGTGCCATGGTCTAGTTGATTGGACAGGGCTGAGTGCTAGGTTGGACTGGATTACCTTGGAGGTCTCTTCCAACCTGGTTGATTCTATGATTCTACCCTGTGTGTTCAGCAAACGATGGGAAGTGCTTGCAGCCACAGGGGCACCCACCTGGATATACAGTAAAGAATAAGTAACCTAGGTTACAACTTCTGTGCTCATCCACCTGCGGCAGACAGCTCTAGCAGTTTTCACATCTAATTGTGGTTTCCTTATCAGCTCAAAAATGTTCCTGAACTATACAGTACCTTTGAATTGTCACCACTGGTCGAATCTGACAAAACTCTTGGTATCATATCTCTCTCTCACTTATCTTGAGCAGATCTTGTTAGTGCAGATTAGAACTTGTTAAAGATTAATTCTTAAAGCATCCTCAAGCTTTCTTTTCCAACAAAGGAAACATCAATTACAGACTCACACATAAACTTTGCCCCTATCTTGAATACTTGCTGCCCTTTATAAATCTTAGATTTCTTCCCCTTGTGTGTGTTCAAAGGAGAGATTTTATTGCCTCCAGGGGTTGTTAAACTGATTGCAATACCACGTATTTAGAACAGTTCAGTGGGAATTAAGCTGGTTCAATGCTGTCAGACCTAGAATATAGCTGTCAAATAGCATTACAAGTAAAACACCCTTGATAAGAAATAATGACCAAATGTCAATCTAGTTTTTTACCAGCAGCACTACAGACTTAGCCTGCCAATGAAAAATGCAATATTTTACACATGATAGTAGCTATGCTTTTGTAAAAGGTGTTGCAGTCTTTCAATGTAGCTTATTTTTCAGTTATACAATTTGATGACAAAAATGTGTCTCATCTACCTTGAATTCAAAGCAGCAATGCTTAAGACCTCACTATAAGCTCCTGGCTGTCTTCTGTAAAAAAAAAAAAAAAAAAAAGAAAAGAAAAAAAAAATCAAAACTCAAACCCTGACACATATTCATTAAAAATTCATTAGTCATATCTTCTAAATGTTAACCTCGCAGAAATTAAAATCACTAATTTGGCTTGGAGTTGCTTGATGCTGTTATAGTCTAAGTTTCAGGTATCTGTAACTTCAAAAATACAATACAACCCATTAGGTTATTTTATTTTTCTGATTTATGGACTTCTTTTTTTTTTTATAACATTGTGTACTAAATTACTACATCTCTTCAGGTTAATTTTGCAGATGCAAATATTAGTAGCATGTGATATATATTTTAATGCTTAAATACTTACTTTTCCTATTCCAATACTCAGATAGCCCAAGACTTAAATTACACATTTACAAATGTGTCTTCCTTTTTGAGAATGACAACAGCTCATATGAAACTGTTCAAATAAATACACAATAAGACTTCACAACTTAAAATAAAAGCATTATCTAGACAGGTGTTTAAGGCCAAATTAGGTGAGGCCTTGGGCAATTGAGTCTAGTCGAGAGGCATCCCTGCCCAGGGCAGAGTTGGAGTAGTGGATGGGGCACTTAGTGCCGTGGTCTAGTTGATTGGATAGGGCTGGGTGATAGGTGGGGCTGGATGATCTTGGAGGTCTCTTCCAATCTGGTTGATTCTATGATTTCAACCTAAGCCATTTTGTGATTCATTCATCCAGAAGAGATGGGGTTCAAAGTAACATGGCTGAAAACTTGGTTTAGGTAAAGCAGGAGATATTTCAAAAGGTCTGAAACAATTCTGAGTCAAAAGTTTCAGCCGAAATAAGAATCTGGTGATTCTATCTGGAAGAGGTGCAAGGGAAATGTTGTACAAAGGAAGAACAATGAATATCTAATGTAGTATCCTTGAAAAAGGCATTTTAAAACTAAGTACACTATACAGTTCCCCAAGAGCCACTGTTGGATGAACAAGTAACAGAGGGACAACCAAACACAACCCAAACCCTAAAGTAAAATAAGCCTAAAAACATGGAAGCCAAACTGGCACTCAAAGAGGGTATTTGTTGGCAGCAGTGAAAGTCCCAGCACCCATGAAATACAATTAATGCATTATGTTTAAAACAATATTAGTACTATGACAGAAACCCACACAAATAACAACATAAAATAATTTAAAAATAGAGGTTTTTTCTTCCAGTTTAAACCTGCAAACTATTTTCCATCTCTGAAATGGCAGTTGAAGTACAGCATCTATTTACTACTATTTACTACCAGCACCCATGAAATACAATTAATGCATTATGTTTAAAACAATATTGGTACTATGGCAGAAACTTACACAAATGACAATATAAAGTAATTAAAAATCAGGGTTTTTTTCTTCCAGTTTAAACCTGCAAACTATTTTCCATCTCTGAAAGGGCAGATGAAGTACAGACATCATCTATTTACTACCTTGAAACTTAAAACTGATTTTCTCATTTAATAAACTTTTCCCCTGCATTTTATTAACCCCCTACGAAGAAATAAATCAAATTAATAGCTACCTCAGGTTTACCTGAAAGAACCTTGAACAGGGCTGACAGTGTGGGTTTCAAATATGCATAGAGAGGGCAAAGAAGACAAGAATGAATGACTACCCCCAGTCTGACAGCTTTGATCAGGCTGTACGAAATCTGAGCCACTACAAGTCCCTATTTATCAATGCAATTCCCTGTCTTCAGTGAATCCACATGTTATCCAAGGTAACTCTGAAAATGGATCAGAACATCTGAACAGAAATTTTGACGTTTGGGCTTGTTGTTTGTCCTTTTTTGGTTGTTTTGTCATTAGGTTTTGGGGTTTTTTTGCAGGTATGTTTCAGAACAGAAAGTCACAGTAAAGTCTGACTGTTGATAGCTTCAGGCCTTGATCTTCCTTATCGGTCCAGGGCTTTGAGTACAAACTGGCCCCTAAATTCATTGTAAACACACTGTACAGTAACAGGCAATACTAGTAACAGACAGCAGCACTAGCTATACAGTACAACTTTATAATTGCTCTGGAAGATAAAATATATGTTCCAATGTATTTAATGAAGTAAATTCTACTTTTTGCATTAATGAACAACATTCATTATTAATGGCCAAAATATTGCATGGGGTATTCCTTAACTTCCACTTACACTTGGCAGTTTTGCTTTAACACTTTCCCTATTCCTCCCGTGAAATGTTTACAGCTCATGCACTGACGCTTGAGGAGTAAATGATTTTAAGCTCAATGCCATCATTTCATAGCTACATTTAAGAAATCACAGGGGAATAGAGTGTCAGCACTGAGACACATGAATAATTTCACATTGAGAGAAATGAGGCAAAGATGGGGCATTTATCCAAAAATCAATCCAGAGCCACATGCAAGTCTCCCTTTCGTTTTTCCTTCCTTAATTGAAGTGAGAGATATCTCTGTGTGATTTAATTTTATTTCCACTTATACAATTCAGCACAGCCTCTGCAATTATCGATTTTTGGGGGGAGCAAGCACAAATTCCTTCCTGTTGATGTTGAAAAACTGTGCTTCTGTCGGTTTTGCAAATGACTTTTTTTTTGTCTTGCAGCTACCTGACAGTCCCTTAAATCATAGTGCAGGCAAGGTTCTTTTAAACTTATTTCCATTTCAGTCGATTTTTTTCTTCTTAAAAGAAATTTTTCTATTAATTTTGTATCATTCAGAGAAAGCAGCAACCAAGGCATCAAAATGACATAATCATTATTCAGCTGGATTTAA
This sequence comes from Tricholaema leucomelas, assembly GCA_013400475.1. NCBI lineage: Eukaryota > Metazoa > Chordata > Aves > Piciformes > Lybiidae > Tricholaema lacrymosa > Tricholaema leucomelas. The sequence goes on from WAAF01013227.1 coordinate 138,098, forward strand.
AGCACGCCCAGTAAAAAACTGAACATCTCTTTAAAAAAATGGAACTTTGCTGCCCTCTGCCGCTCTATTCCTAGACTGTGGGAAGAGACAGAAGACAGGAAAAAAAGATAGATGAGAACTATGAGAAAAAAAGATGAGAACTAGGCCCAAAGTCATAGAATCAACCAGGTTGGAAGAGACCTCCAAGATCATCCAGTCCAACCTAGGCCTAGCCAATCAACTAGACCATGGCACTAAGTGCCTTAGCCAGGCCTTTTTTGAACACCTCCAAGGATGGTGACTCCACCACCTCCCTGGGCAGTCCATTCCAATGGCAAATTACTCTCTGTCAAGAACTTCCCCCTAACATCCAGCCTATACCTCCCTCGACACAACTTGAGACTGTGTCCCCTTGTTCTGTTGCTGGTTGCCCGGGAAAAGAGGCCAACCCCCACCTGGCTACAACTTCCCTTCAGGTAGAATCATAAAATCATGGAATCAGTCAGGGTCAGAAGGGACCACAAGGATCATCTAGTTCCAACCTCCCTGCCATGCCCAGGGACACCCTACCCTAGAGCAGGCTGCCCACAGCCTCATCCAGCCTGGCCTTAAACACCTCCAGGGATGGGGCCTCAACCACCTCCCTGGGCAACCCATGGAGGCCTCTCACTGCTTCCATGCTCAACAACTTCCTCCTCACATACATTTTGAACCTATCCACCTCCAGCTTTACTCCATTCCCCCTAGTCCTGTCACTCCCTCAGATCCTAAAAAGTCCCTCCCCAGCTTTTTTGTAGGCCCCCTTCAGATCCTGGAAGGCCACAATAAGGTCACCTGAGAGCCTCCTCTTCTGCAGACTGAACAGCCCCAACTCTTTCAGTCTGTCCTCACAGCAGAGCTGATCCAGCCCTCTGAGCATCCTCATGGCCCTTCTCTGGACATGTTCCAGCATGTCCATATCCTTCTTGTAATGAGGTCTCCAGAACTGGATGCAGTATTCCAGGTGAGGTCTCCCCAGAGTGGATTAGAGGGGGAGAATCACCTCACTGGCCCTGCTGGCTACACTTCTGCTGCTGCAGCCCAGGATCTGGTTGGCTTTCTGGGCTGCAAGTGCACGCTGCTGGCTCATGTTGAGCTTCTTGTCCACCAGCACCCCCAGGTCCCTCTCCTCAGGGCTGCTCTCCAGCCACTCACTGCCCAGCCTGTAGCTGTGCTTGGGATTGCCTGAACCCAGATGCAAGACCTTGCACTTGGTCTTGTTGAATCTCATGAGGTTGGCTTGTGCCCACCTCTCCAGCCTGTCCAGGTCCCTCTGGATGTCATCCCTTCCTTCCAGTGTGTCTGCTGCACCACACAGCTTGATGTCATCAGCAAACTTACCTCAGTGCACTCAGTGCCACTGTCCATGTCACCGAGAAAGATGTTGAACAAGACTGGTCCCAGGACTGATCCCTGGTAGTTGTAGACCCAAGGCTTTTCACAGAATACTAAAAAGAGTTCAGAATGCAGCTACAATTACATGATCTGTCTTGATCATTTTGAGTTTAAAGGAGGGGAAACTATCAAACTACTTGGAAAAAAATCTTTTTTTAAAAGGCAGCCAACCAGCTCTTCTGCTTACCATTAAACACGGAGTGCACAACCACCAAGGGAAGAATGACTGCTAAAAGCTTTTAATTATGTTCAACTGGAAGTCAATGCCCATTACTGGGACTACCAGCATGGCTCCTCTCAGACCCAGGATACTCCACTTCTTTTTGAAGTATCATGTTCACTTAGTACCATGGTCTAGTTGATTGGACAGGGCTGGGTCATAGATTGGATTGGATGATCTTGGAGGTCTCTTTCAACCTGGCTGATTCTATGATGCAGTGCATGTAGGACAACAGCTCTGCTTCTGCCTCTACTTTTTCTCAGTCCCTTTCTTTTTACAGGCTATATTTGTCAAATATTCTGGGTTTGGTAGATTCTATCATGAAAGCCAAGACCTGCAAAAGAAAACAGAAGGCATCAATCCAAGTCTCCACTTAAGGAGATTTTCTTTCTGCTGCACTAAAAGAGTGGCTCAGCATCTATGACTGAAATCCTTGAAACAAAACAAAAAAAAACCAACCAAACAAAAATCTCTTCCTTAGTTTTTTCCTTCCATCAGAATTCAAGTTGCATTTAGGCTAAATACTTCTGACCAGAAAATCAGCAACCATTACAACACAAGTCAAGTGCTGTTAATTTAGATGCCAACAGTTTTGAAACCTGTAGTTTGATAATTGTTTCTTCTTAATGCCCATTTAGTTAAAACACCAGAAGAAAAAAAAAAATCAAACTTCTCTGAATCCCCAGTAGTCTATCCACCTTCCCCATAATTCTTCTCATGTCCCCAGATAGTTCTGCAAAATAAGAAGACTGAGACAATGTCCTTACTATCATAATGGTTAAGAATAAATAGGATCCTTACACAAATTTGAAATCTAAGTGATGTCTTCCATGCCCTGCTACTTCACCTTTTGGGAACTGAAGCCTTCAGCTAAAAGCAGACATAGATGGGACACAATTAAGACTTACTGCATTTTAGAGAAGCCCTAAAATAAGACAGATTGCTCAGACTACTTGTACTACACACTATCATCCACCAGGTCAAATATCCCAAGTACAACATAAACTTCAAAAGAAAGTGTTTGCACCTAGGGAATATAAACACACAAGCCAACTCCACTTTGTTCATTGTACTCTTTGAAAGCCAGTGCAAAGTATAAGAAGGCAAGTATGCCTTTTTAGACATATCCACTTCTCTTCTGAGAACAGCTCTCCTTCACACACAGGAGAAGACCCTACTGAAGACTGCTCAAACATGTATTTTTTCCAGTAACATTAACAACAGCAATTCAGATCTGACTGTTACTAAAACCAAGGAATCAGCATAGAGAGAAAAAGTTATCTTTTATTAGAACTAATGGCAAAACTGCTGAGAACCTTGGGAGGAAGAGAGACAGCTCCTGCTCTGGATGGCTTAGAAAGATGTAAGAAGAGCATAATCTAACCAGAGAGTGAGAGGGAGCAAAAAGACATTTTCCTGGTCATGGTCTAGGTTTACTCCCTGGCAAAGCTAACAATAAATCAACATTGATCATCTCAGGATTACATCAGGCTCTGCTGTCTACTTCCACATAGGATAAAAAGCTCCAAGAAGTTCACTTGGGATCTCATTTTATTAACCATACTGCTGCACAGAAACTACACCAGTGGGCTCCATTATAAAGCCATAAGACAGATAGCCAGACAGACTCAGTGATTCAGACTTTCTTGGGTTTGTCTTTTTTAATCCTGAGTTTATTTTAAAGAGCAACAATACAACTTCTTTTTTAATGAATTCCCCAGAAAATAACAATATTTTTTTTTGAGTCAAAACCTTCAAGATGAACTGAAAACCTGGATAGGTTTCACATGCCACAAAATAACAATTTTTGAATGGAAACCATGGAGAGGCACTGCAGAAATACATGGACCAAAATACTGAATGAGCACTTCTTCTGCTTGTGGAAAAAGAATTAAATGAAAGTATATTCTTTAACAGAAGAACACAGGTACAGAGTGGGCATTTTATTTAAACCACAGTCCTGGAGTTAAGTGAAGGTGATGAGACACTGGCACAGGTTGCCCAGGGAAGTTGTGGCTGCTCCCTCCCTGAAGGTGTTCAAGGCCAGGTTAGATGAGGCCTTGCCTTGAGCAATCTGTTCTGGTGGGAAGTGTCCCTGCCTATGACAGGGAGTTGGAACTTTGATTATCTCTGTAGCACCAAAATAGGCAATTCTGTGGTAGGCTCTCACTTGGAATCTCGAAATACTTTCAGCTGCTTTATGAAGTTCTACAAGTTCCTTACAGATGTGAATATTTTAACCATTACTAAATGATCTTCTACAAGACATCATAGGACTTTGGAAGAGATAAATACAAGCAGAAACCCTTGACTTCTGTTCAGTTACTTCTAACACAATGCTTCCCTCTCATACCACCAACACGGAGTTGCTTGGTGTTTGCTTTGGGGTTTTCTTGTTTGTTTTTCTTAAGTATGAGTGCTCCCATGCAGTCATCAAACAAACAAGAACTTTGAAGTTTCATGACAAAAATGCTTTGAAATTGTCCTTTCCCAACCCATAGGAGCTCTCCAAACTGAGAGGTCAGTGTTCAAGATGTAACCTCTGTGATTTTAAGAAAGCGTCATCTCCACTGATAGCATCAGAGCAACCTGAAGTCTGTTCTCCTGTAAAGGTCTTTGGTTCTCTGACCAAAGTAGAGGAACAAGGACAAGAAGTCTTACAATCACATTTTATAGTAGTATCATCACAACTGTACTCCATTATTCAAGTTCACAGAAACTAAAAGTAGAAATGTAGTATCACTAAGAACCATTACTAGAGAAACATCTTGCAAACATTCTGCATTTGTATACTTCCAGCGTAACGTTTTAAAAGGCTAATCAGTTTGATTTTGTGATAAACTGACAAAATAAGTTCAAAGTAACTTTACAGAAGATGGATATTGCTTTAAATGAAAAAAAAAAAAAAAAACCACCACCTTATAAATAGGATTATTTTTCTTTAGATAGGGAAGATATTATAACTAGGCTCCACTTGGAAAAAACAAGATAGGTCCCAAGAACTGAACATTAAAAAAAAGAACAAAAACCACTAAACCTCCACTTTTACAGGAAATAAGTAGAGGTCTGAAATAACATGAAAGTGCTCATACAAGTACATTCTTGGTTTGTATCTTCATTGTCTTACTCTAGTCACTTAAAATCTCAAGCACTTTAATTTCTGTAATGTGAAGTTGAATTTGTATTTAGGTGTTCAGTACTATAACTGCATCTAGATTTAAATATGGTGTCTACATTAAAAAATACTAGGAAAAAAAGTTAAGGAAAAGAATGGACAAATCCTTTGGTATGTTCTTTCAAAGATTAATACCTGTCTCTGTCTATAACTATGCTTCCATCAACACTCATCGATTCAAAGGTTGGAAAAACAGCAAATGAGCAACTGGGTGGAGAAGGAGAAGAAGAAATCAATGCTGTATAAAACAGCCTTTTTACTTCATTGAGAAATCTGAGGCCATGAGTGGTAAAACAAATGTAATAGAGGAGGAAGAAATCAGAGAGGCAGAAATGAAAATAAATTGATCTTGATTTACAATACTGAACATGAAGCTATGGATTAACATTTGGGTAACACAGCTAATACATAAAAAAGAACAAATACCATAATAAGGATACCATTTTAGCACTCTTCACAGGCTTGAGACACAAAAGATTCCAAATAGAGCAAAAGAGGAAGTAAAAAGATAAGATACTATCAAAGATGTACATTAAGTAAATATTATATGGATGAGAATGAAATATTATAAAGTACATGGATGACAAGGAAATAGGATCTAGAAAAATATCTGACCAAATCCACATTCTGACCACAACAGCTTCTGTAAAGTGGGAAGGTGTTGGTTTCTGCTTGAAGTAATACCTCTTGGCAAGACTAAAGCTATCACCAAAAAAATCCTGCTGCATTTAAAACTTTTTCTATTAACTCATACATTCTACATTTTGATTACCTCATTTTTAAATGCTTGTTGACTTTTTAAAAAATCCAACACAAAGAAAAATGTTGATCATAAGTTTGATGAAGACTTTTTGGTGACCTTTTCGAAATAGGACTTTGGGCTTACTGAATTTTGCTGCCATTCACCAAGATTAAAGGCACAATTACTTTTTTCACATTTACTTTCAGAGCTTGAAATAGCTCTGATTTTATCTTCTGATAAAATAAAAAAGAAAACCTTAATTAATACAGTCCACTGCAGTTGAGGAATCTTTACCTCTTTCAGTACAAGTACAAATTTATCAAGGATGAATTTATACACTTCCATAATCAATTTATGAAATGGAATCCTTTGCTTAAAATAAAAGATAGAGTCTCTGCAGACAGAGACACTTTAGCTGTAAACAGGATTTTCCCTCTGCCTTTTTGAATTCCCATCTGAGGAAGGAAAGGCTAAAGGCCATATATGTAGACTTATCTTTACAAAGGAGACTGAAATACAAGTCAAATGCAACCTCAGATTTCCATTGGTTCATCCTCTCCAAGTAAGCTATTCTTGTTTCTTCTGACAGACTAGTGACCTGGTGCCTTTCTGGAGGAATTGGAGACATCAACAGTTCTTAAAAATACACACAAGAAACTAATGTGAAATCACAGGTGAAAAGTAAAATAGTTTTGTTTCATTACAGTTTCATCTTTTCTTTATGGATTAGCTTTCACAAAGCATGTGTGGAAATGTACTTTTGTAATATCAGAAGAACTATCCGTTTTCTAAGAGTAATACTAGTGAAGTGTCCAACACTCTCAACCTTACTAAAACAAGGTGGGTGCTGTTCTGGCTGTGTTGCTGTCAATGGAAACTTTGCCACTGGTCTCAATGCACTGGAGGCTTCACATAGAGCACACTACTTCTATCAAGCACGTGACTGTTGTTTTCCATGCACACTACTTCTATCAAACATGTGACTGTTGTTTCCATATACTAAATATATTTTTCTGGCAAATAGCAAATTAATAAATGGAAGTGGCTTGATGTCCTTTAAAGCAGATGAAGAAAATAAAACTAGTCTGACAATTGTGTCAGCACTAAAAACTACTTCGATAACCCAAGTATAATCAAAGGCTCATGGCATATGTGCAACAACTTGTATTTAAAAGTAGCCCTTTCTACTTCATTAATCTCAAGGTTTAACGCAGATGATGGAGGTTTATAAGAAAATGAGAACTACCTTTCAAGCAGATCCTTTCTAAATAATTTATAGTTAAAATACATGTCAATGCTGCTCTACAGACATGAAAGCTGCAAAAATAATATATCTGAAGTGAATATAGGTAGAGATTACAAAGTCTGTAGGGGAGGGATCATCTGTCTGTACTCCAAAATGCCTGCCAGGCTTTTGGGTGGTGTGAAAACACTGCCTATAAAGTAACACTTTTAGAAGGTATGTGTAGTATAAAGGTCAATCGATCAATCACATTTTTCAAACTATGTCTCCTGTTACATCATGAATGCTGCTACTTCACAAGAGTATTTCAAAAACAGCTGTTATTTTAGAAAGTCAATGTTGTATTCTCATCAAATTCAATTAAAATAACAGGAAATGCTTGGAATTAGAAAACCTATACAGCTGTCCCCCTCACCTCTTATCCATGTGACACAGAAATGCAGATTGTGACTGCATTGTGCAGATCTGAGCAGTGAATGCAGCCTTACAAAGTGCCTAGATTGAGTCTATTTCTTCTCACTTAAAGTTACATTATTCTAGACTTAAGGCATGCTTTATTTACATGCATTCAATCTCTAGTGGGAGTTTATATACTGCACACTGGATAATTTTCTAAGAGAACAACAGTCCAGCTTCAAGAAGAGTTTCATGCAGAATACAAATAGAAAGCATTAGAAGACTACCTCCCAGGGACAGTGAGTTCCCTGGGCTTACGTTAGGGATGAGGATTGGTCGATCTGTTCACCCTCAGGGGCTGTCTGGAATTATAGATCAGGGACCTTATTGTCATACCCCAGCTGCTGCACAAAGCCACTAGAAGAAAGGAGATTTACGAGTATTTCAGCAGCACTGAACAAGGGATGCAGAAGCTATACAACTGGGAGTACAGTGGCTCTAAATCTGTAGACATTATGCAAAAAGAAAATGCAGACTTTGGCATCAAGGGAGCTCTCCCAGAGCAATAGGACATCTTTGTAAACTCTCTAAAGAATAAATTTAACAGTTATTAAAAGAACAACACCCTGTTATTGCAGTCACTGAACTTTACATCACAAGGAAAGATGCAAGGGATTTTCAGAAAGACATCTGTCATTTAACAGTGACAGTGACCTCAGCACTGACAAGCAATTCAAATCCCCAGTGATGGAAACAAATTAACCCCTTGGTACACAGCGGGTTGAGAACTTCAGCATTAGGATTGCTGTGCACTGTAATGGTACAGCCTACAGACGGTTTTACCTTCAGACATGCAGTAGATGGAATGAGGTATATTTTTTAAATGATAATTGCTGTACATAAAATATATTTATGACATTATTGAACATTGTACTACTGACAGTCTTCAAAAGGTGCAAAGGAATTTCAGCACAGAAATAAGCTATTCACTGAAAACCACTTATAATGTAGTACTTAAGGACTGGGCAAGAGTAGGAAGGCTAATGTCATACACACACACCAAAAAAAACCAAACAATCTTCTACCAAGGAAGTGAGATCCTGCCTAGTCCTTTCAGAAGGAACTGCTAACACACTGTTCTGTGACCTGACCCTAGCTCCTATACATAATCCTAAGGGAATCTAGAGAGAAATACAAAATCTGACCATGTGACACTCAGAGGTCTGCAGGGCAAGAAGACAAATAGACCATAGAGATTACTTTATCCCAATGACTCTGGTAGCCCCCATGACACTTAGAGAGAATAGGACTGGATGACAAGCTCTAAGGAGTAATACAGTTAGACCTTCAGCCCTGCCTGACCCCACCTCACATTCTGAACTAGTACAACACAAGTATCGCTTTCTCTGGGAAGGACCCCATACTCCTTATTAGACAAACCTTCACAGCTAAGGAAGGGAACTACCTATGTCCAATGCTGAACTCCATTCATTCCTACCAAACCTACGTTTTAGTCTGGCAGAGAACCCAGTTGTCATAACTTTATTGTTTCACCAGTCTTTTGAGGGAGGAATACCCATGTAGCATCACAGATTGCTTAGTAGTCAACAGTATTGTTCTTCCACTCACCCAACCCCTCTGAAGCTGTTTACTCTGGCATTTAACAAGTGTGTTCTTTCTCACTTATAGAAACAAAGTTACAGGTATAGATAGAAAGGCTGAAAAAAGAGGCAGTGCTACAATGGAGTCTCATACTGTACCAGTGAAATCAGGTTTAGGCTTTTAAAGTACAGTGTGGTAGAGATTACATAAGATTCACCCTTGTCTCAATAGTAACAGTTAAAATAAATTAGCTTTCTAAAATACATATTCTAGCCCAAAGAGACGTTTGATCAGCATGTAAAACACAGTTGGCATTAACTAGGGTGGCTATATAACAGTGGTACTCTTCAGGCCATATAAACCTGTGACTAACAGAGTACATCACAGCACTCCAGGTAAACAATCCCTGCATGCTAAACAAATTGCCGTCAGCCCCTTCCTTCAGAGTAATCAGCCTCCAGATGGATGCTTTTAACACAGCAAAATAGTATACAATGCAAGGCACATTTAGATCTTAAAGACTTTAACTGTAAACTGTTCACAGTTACTTATGTAGTAGTTACATGCTTACCTCAGCTGTGTTCTGGGAAACTCAAAACAGCCTCCAAAATGTTTCAATCACCTCAGTGTGAAAAGAAGAAGACTCATTTACAGGTATTCAGGAAGGAACCATACTGATTGATGGTTTAAAGATACAGCAACCTTACAGATTGATAACAAAAGAAAATATAAGGCTCTGGACCACAATGTTATCTTTGTCACCAGCTGAACACCTATCTTCTGGACTCTTCTGACACAAGGATGAAAAGGATTGTACACAAGGAAGACCTTTTTTTCTTAAATTGCACCCACTTGACTCCCGCAGCTCTTTTCCCAAGTTTGTTTTGTTCTTTAAAATCTTAGAAATACTGAATTAAGCATACATTAGACTGTGCTTATTCACAGTATATGTATTCCTCCTGCCACCATATTACTCACAGACGCTCCAACGTTCGTGATTTACTTTCACAACTTTGAGTATACCACGAACCCAAGAAACACAGAAACAGTTTGGAATGTATGTGTTCTAGAGTCCACAAGGAAGAGGTTAAGAGGAGTGAAGATGGCAAGCCTCCGTAAAAAGAACAAGCACAAGTGGCATAAAGACGCAGACATCTGAGCTGCAGGGGACCACGAAGGCAAGCAGGTTATTTACTTCTTGTTTGCCCATACCACTTACTGTTCTTCAATCCTGAAAAAAAATCTCAAACCAAGAAACCACCACACTTCTGCACACAGGCAGAACTTTGTTTCAAACCAGAATCACAGGATAGTAGGGAGTCTTGGGGTCTTCTTAAGATGACTCCTCTTTTATGTTTTTGCCTCAGATGATTTTGATGCTTCGGTTCACCCTCTAGGTATTTATTCCTTTTCCTGCAGGCATCAGCTTCGAATGGTAAGATGAGGAAAGCTTGCACTTGTAGAGTAAGACCAGAAACTCCTTTGCTTTAGATGCTGGACTTCAGCTTATACACGTTTTTTCTTTATACACAAAGACTTACTCCTATTTAAAACTAGTCAAATATGGTAACAGACAGCTGAACTGAGCTGCAGCACTTGATACCTCTGACAATTTCAGAATCTGACTTAGAAAACAGATGACAGGCTGTCCATCTTTATACTTAACTCAGAACAAACCTGCACTGCTATCAAATCTCAGTCCTCTCATAGTTTGATGGCCTGTAACCCTCAAATCAAGGCTGTTGCAGACTTTAGACCCAAGAGTATGTGGGACTTACCAAGCCTTTCCTTGCTTTACAATGAGAGGAAGCACCTAGAGGAGACCCAGCTCTCTGATAGGGATTTAACATACAATGAAGTTTTCCCTTACAATCCTAAAAGCTGAGGGGATAAGAACTTCATTTAATGGAAGGATTATCAATTGAAGGAAAGCTCTGGATGCTCTATTTTAGTGCTGTTTTAAAAGAACAGGAGCCGTTCCAGCACCTGAAAAACACTGGAAGATTAGACTGGCAATTAAAGAAAAGCTTCAAGTTTTTTTCATAGAACGGCTTGGATTGGAAGGAACCTTAAAGGTCACCTGGATGCAACCCCACCTCCATCATAGGCAGGGACACCTTCCACCAGACCAGATCGCGCAAGGAGGAGGGATTATTCCAGGCCGTGCGGGCAGTGCAGTGCGGAGCAGAAGATGGGGAACGGACGGTGTGGAGCTGAGAGGAGGGAGCAGTGCAGCAGGAGCACAGGGCAGCCGGTGCCGAGCGGAGCTGCCAACTCCGCCGCTAAGAGGAGCACGCCCAGCAGCTGCCGTTCCCCCATCACCCTCCGCGGCGTAGGGGCGGTGGCTCCGGAGCCGCGGCTCCGGAGCCGCGCAGAGTGCGGTGCGCACCTTGGCCTTTCGGCGGCGCTGTTGCGTGCCTTTAAAATCAGCAGAGAGCGCGTTCCCGCCTCCACGGGAGCAACGGTTCTCAAAGCGCGTTCTCAGGCCGCTGCCCACCCTGTTTGAGACTATAAAAACGTTGGGATATCACAACCGTCAGGAAGTTGACAGTACAGAGCTGGTCTTTGGTGAACGCAAATGAAACCGGAAAGGTCTCTCAGCAGGGCTGTGCAAATAAATATAGCTGTACATTTCAGCTGGCACTTTCGTCCAGAATTGGCCTGAAAAAATGTGCTGTCTCTCAGGATCTGAAACAAACAAATGCAGTTTCCACTCGGTTTTGGAATAACATGAGCAGGGAAGGGGGTGCACCACTCATCAGGAAGGGCCAACCATCACTCCTTCTGAAATTAGTTCCACGTATTGTTACTAAAGTAGGAAAAATAATTTAATTTGGTGGAATATTAGCTACAAAAAGGACCCAGGGACTCCCCTAGAAGATTCTTCTAAGCCTACAGAAAATGGTATTTTCATCCATTATGACCAGCAGTTGCTTCCTCAACCAAATCTGTCATCTAAGTTTACACTATCACTTAACACACTTGAGAGGTGAGAACTGTCAGTATACAGAAGTTAATTATGTATGTTAATTACCAGTGAAGTCAAAGAGTGCTTAGGTGTCAAAGATCTTGAGGTCATATTGGGTAAAAAGACTACATCAACAGACATAACGTACTAAGGTCTTAGGCAGAAGACCCTGTCTTAGCTGCTCAGAAGTCATTTAATTCTCTTCAACTAGTAAAGACACCACAGACAAAGACAAAAAAAAAAATAAACAAAAAAACAACCAAAACCAGGACTTGCAGAAATTTGGGCAGCATCTCATTTCTCTGAACTACTGCAAACAACTTCTCAAGCTAATGCTCCTGCCAATTTCTAGAAGACTGATACAGTTCCCATGAAGTTGTCTGAGAAGAGTTCAGTCTTCCTCTTGTAGGGCAAGAGATCTATGAATAGAACACATAAACAGTTGAGCGACCAGCTTGTAAGGCAGAACAGGAGATTACATCTTAGAAGCAGTGCAAATATGAGTTAATCCTAGTCTTAAAATGGCAAACAAGAGAATGAGGAGAGATCCAGGGAGTAGACAAGACAGTAAAATGCTTGGGAAAATTCTGTTGTCAGCCCAGAAGTTCCCAAGAGACAAATCCCTGCCGTGTGTTGAGGCCTGGCCCAGGCCTATCAAGCCCTTCTCATGAGTGTTCAGAGCGCTCAGGGGCAGGAGAAGGTCTCTGGGCCTACAGACAGGCCGACAGGCATGGCAGCTGCACCAGAGAACCAGCCTGGGCCAGTATCAGCTGTCCCTGTATGGAAGAAGAAATACACAAAGAAAGCAGCTCACCTGGCAAAGATGAGGATGAATCAAAGCCATCATGGGAGCAGGAGGAAGAGTCAGGAATGGTAACTCAGTCTTTATCTCTGGCCTTGGAAGATGGCCATAGACAAATGATGGATGAAACAACTAGGAGACCCTAGCAATACACAAGTCTCTCTTCCTCTGTCCAGGCCTGTGTTTCAGCAGTGAATGAACTGCCCTAGAAAGTCAAGTAAATCCAAGAGAACATACTGTATTCTCCGCCTGTATGGTCCCATGTTTCAACCATGAGGAGCAGGTCCTTCCCTGTCCAAGAGAGAGAATCTGGGAGGTACGCACCACAGCATACTCTGTGGTTTTACTTACATGACTATGGGGAGGACATGAGAAAGCAGGATGGAAAACCCACTTCAGTCCTAGCTGCACAAGTACATGGATGACAAGGAAATTCTCCCCAGAAGAATGGTGCCCCAGCTTCCAGTGGAAAGTTACCCAAAAACAGCAGAACTGGTACTGCTTCTGATCCTCCTGAAGGGACATCCAAAGGATCTTCACAAAATAAGTCAGAATTAGAGTCACTTTGTCTTCAGTCAGATGGATGAGAAGGACAACTGGCTTTGTTGGACTGTATGGATCTGATGGCTTGGCAAGTTGAACCCACAAGTTTAAAGCTTTAGTAGATACAAGCACTCAGTGCGCTCTGATGCCATCAACCTATGAGGGGTGGCTAGTAGACTGAGAGAGATTCTTCTGCCCCTCTACCCTTCCCTGGTGAGGGCACATCTGGAACAGTGTGCCCAGTTCTGGGCCCTTGAGTTCAAAGCCAAGCAACTGCTTAAAAGAGTCCAGCACAGAGACAATTAAGGGAGTGGAACATCTCACTTACGAGGAAAGGCTGAGGGAGCTGGATCTTGTTAGCTCAGAGAAGACTGACAGGTGACCTCATTAACATTTATAAATATGTGAAAGGCAAGTGTTGAGAGGACGGAGCCAGGCTCTTCTCAGTGATGTTCAATGATAAGACACGGGGCAACAGATGCAAGCTGGCACAAAGGAGTTCCATGTGAACATAAGAAAAAGCTTTTTCAATAAGGCTGGTCAGAGAATTTGTGGAGTCTCCTTCTCTGGAAATATTCAAAACACACGTGGGTATGTTCATGTGTGACCCACTCTAGGTGATCCTGCTTTGGCAGAGAGGTTGAACTAGATGATCTTTTGAGGTCCTTTCCAGCCCATAGAATTCTGTGATTCTGTGTAATAGAATGGTTCTCCAATAGAGAGGTACATAGATTACATAGATGAGGTTTTGAAAACAATTCCACAAGAATTTATAGTTTATGTCAAATTAGCACATTTAGGGGAAAAAATATGCAGTTGCTTAATGTTACATAGAAACACTTTAGACCCTTCCAGTTCGCATTAGTCAAAAGCTAGATTAGAAGGAACTGTGGGGGAAAAAATACAAGTGTACTTACATATAATTTCTATGACAATAGTGCACAGCATATAAATATACTGAAAGGATGCCTGTCCTAGGCATGCTATGAAGGCTAATGTGCTGGTGGATGTAACGTGAATACATCAAAATTCAGCAATAAGAAACATGAGTTGCTAAAAGGCAGCTACAAATTTTAAATAGTTTCCATCACATCTATCAAGATTTGTCTTGAAACCAATTTGGTAGCCAGCATTGAGAAATACTTGAACCACTGCATCAAAAGAAGTGTGACCACCAGGACGAGGAAGGTTATTCTCTTCCTTTATGCTGCTCTTGTGAGAGTCCACCTGGAGCATAAAAGGGGTGCTAAGCTGCTGGAGCAAGTCCAAAGGAGGGCCACGAAGATGAACAGAGGGCTGGAGAGCCTTCTCTATGAGACAGGCTGCAAAGAGTTGGGACTGTTCAGCCTGGAAGAAAGATGACTCCTGGAAAACCTTCTAGCAGCCTTCTAGCACATGAAGGGTACTACAAGAAAGCCAGTTTACAAAGACTTGTAGTGATAGGATAGGAGGGAATGGATTTAAGCCTAAGGAGGGGAGATTTAGACTAATTCTTTACAGTGAGGGTAGTGAGACACTGAAACAGATTACCCAGAAAAGTCTTGAATGATTCCTTTCTCAAGGTGTTCAAGACCAGGCTGGATGAGATCTTGAGTGACCTGATTTAGCAGAAGGTGTCCCTGCCCATGGCAGGAGCATTGGAACTAGATGATCTTTAAGGTCCCTACTAACCTAAACCATTCTATGAATCGATGAAATACTAAACTACAGACACTTTAAACAGTAACATTTCTTAACTGTTTTATTGCTACAAACCGGTACATCTTATCACAAAAAAACTACAAGGCATATAACACTTACTCTACCATACAGAGTGCAACGCAATCCCTAAAACAGTCACATTCAACAGCACGGTTTTTGATGTTACTCATTCTGTACTAAGAAGTAAATAATATAAGCTTCTGTCATACAGCATCTAATAATGTGATTGAAACGAGAGGCGCGAGAGTCAGCTTCGGGAAGAGAGCAGTACCGAGGCCAGCTCCGCTGGAACAGCGCTTCTTTTCGAAGCTTTTTTTCTACGTTGAGGCTCTCCCGAGCGGAGAATCACAGAAGGGGGCAGGGAAGCGACAAGATACACGGCGTACGTGCACGCTGGCGAGAGAGACGCAGCAGGAGCGGTGCCGCAGGCGCGGGTGATTTAAACGAGGAGAAGCGTCTGCGTCAAGACCCAGTTTGGGGAAGAGAGCAGCTTTCTCTGCTGAACCCAGCCAGCAGCGCGCCGGGGAGGGAAAAAATAAAGGAAAAAATAAAGGAAAAAAGTATGCGAGAGATGTCAAAGGATAATGGTCCACACACGACAGAAGAACAACATACTCCCGAAGCCAACCAAAATGGAGGTGGGAACCCAGACAGGGTGCCCACAAAAACAAACCATGATAGAGACGACAAACTGTACGGAGTGTCTCTGCCTCTCTCTTGTAGCAGGGGACTGTGTAAGGTGTGAGCAGGTAAATTTTCTGCTCAGCCGGGTGGCACAGCTGCAAGCAGAGGTTGAGAAATTAAAAGATGAAGTTGAAAGACTTAGGAATATCAGGGAACCTGGAAAGGAGATCGAGTGGTGGAGCCAGGCTGTGCCTGTCCTGATGAAGAATCAGAGACACCCAACTACGAGCAAGGGACAGCAGGTGTGCATGGCACAAGAAGCAGGTGATTACATGCCTTCTTGTCACCCGGAGAGACAAAGAGATATACAAGTAGGGGAGGAATGGCAACAAGTCCCTCTCCAGGAAGGCAGGAGAGAAGGCGAGTCCCTTCCCAGCACTCGCAACCTTCCCACCAGTTGCCCACACACAAGTATGAGGCCCTTGTAACAGAGGGCCAGATGTATGAGGTTATAGACAAATACCCATGCACACAGCTCCCCAAGACTCATCAACTGGTCCCACAATTTAGCACTAATGTAAGCAGGAAAAAAAGAAAAGTGGCAATAGTAGGGAATTCCCTTCTAAGGGGAACTGGGGGCCCGATTTGCAGGCCAGATCCATCCCACAGGGAAGTCTGCTGCTTGCATAGGGCACGGGTTAGAGACATTTGTAAGAGACTTACTAGCCTGGCACAGCCATCAGATTATTACCCACTACTGGTTATAGAGTGGGAGTGACAGGGCAAAGGATAGGAGTACAAAAAGACAAGACTTCAGGGTTTTGGGTAGATTACTTGAGGGCTCAGGGGCACAAGTAGCATTCTCCTCAATCCCTACAGTGACAGGAAGAAATACTGAAGGGAAAAAAATCCATGTGATAAACACATGGCTTAGAGGTTGATGCCGACAACTGAACTTTGGGGTTTTTGACCACGGCAAAGTTTTCTCAGGTCTAGTGGTGGCAGATGGAGTTCATCTGTCACATAAGGGCAAAACGATTCTAGCCCATGAGTTGGCAGCCCTCGTTGAAAGGGCTTTTAACTATGTTTGAGGGGGGAAAGGTATGGAATCAGGCTCTCCAGAGAGGAAGCTGAGGATGGTAAGCCAGGGTCAGGGAGGAAACCAGGAGCCCAGCTGAAATGCATGTACACAAATGCATACAGTATGGGCAACAAGCAGGATGAGCTGGAAGCCTTGGTGCAACAGGAAGGCTACAACATAGTCACCACCACAGAAACATGGTGGGATAATTCACAAGACTGGAGCACCGCAGTACATGGATACAGGCTTTTCAGGAAAGACAGGAGAGGGAGAAGGGGTGGCCCTGTGTATAAGGGAAGCTCTTAACGCCATGGAGCTTGAGACCAAAGATCTGCAGAGTGCCTATGGGCAAAAATCAGGGGGCAGACCAGTAAGAGCAACATACTGGCTGGAGTCTGTTATAGGCTACCCAACCAGGAAGAGGAGGGGGATGTATTATTCTATAAACTGCATGAGGTTTCAAGATTGCTGGCCCTTGTTCTTGTAGACTTTAACCTGCCAGATATCTGCTGGGAACTTAACACAGCAGAGAAGAGGCAGTCTAGGTTTTTAGAGTATAGAAAATAGCTCCTAGACACAACTGGTGTGCAAGTCTACCAGGGGTGAGACTCTGCTTGACCTGATGTTTACAAATAGAGAAGGGCTGGTAGATGTGGTGGTCGGAGGCTGTCTGGGGTGTAGTGACCACAAAATAATAAAGTTTTCAATATACAGTGGGGGTAGGAGGGGCATCAACAGAACATCCACACTGGCCTTCCAGAAGGCAGACTTTGGCTTGCCCAAGGAACTAACTGGGAGAATACCTTGGGAAATGGTCCTTAAAAATAAATGGGTGTGGGAAGGTTGGACCTACTTCAAGAAAGAAATCTTGAAGGTACACGAACAGACTGTTCCAGTGTGCCAAAAGCAGAGTCAACAGGGAAGATGATCAGCCTGGATAGCCAAGGGACTTCTGAAGACATTAAGGGAAATTAAAAAAAAAAAGAGGGTGGATCAACTTTGGAAAGAGGGGGAGGTAACTCAGGAAAAAAATAAAGATGTCACCAAGTCATGTAGGAAGAAAATGAGAGGCAAAAGCCCAGCTAGAACTTAGACTGGCCACTGTTGTGAATGACAATGTTTCTACAGATATATAAATGGCTGAAGAGGCACAAGGATAACCTCCACTCTCTATTGGATGAGAGGAATGTAGTAACAAGAGATGAAGAAAAGGCAGAGGTACTTAACACCTTTGCCTCAATTTTCCATAGTAAAGACAGGTTGTCTTCAAGACAGCTGGCCTCCTGAGCTGGTACATGGGATCAGGGAGCAGAAGAGGCCCCCTGTAATCCAGGAGGAAGCAGTTAAGGACTTGTTGAGCCTCTTGGATCCTTCACAAACCTAAAGGACCAGATGGGATCCACCCTAGGGTGATGAGAGAGCAGGCAGATAAGCTCATCAAGCTGCTCTCCATCATTTATCAAGTCATGGCTCACAGAAGAGGTCCCTAATGACTGGAAGCTGGCCAGCGTGGTGCCTACCCACAGGAAGGGTCAGAAGGACATGGGAAATTACAGACCTGTCAGCCTGACCTCAGTGTCTCAAGATCATCTTGACTGCAGTCACACATCACCTACAGGATGGCCAAAGGACCAAACCCAGGCAGCACGAGTTTATGAGAGGCAGGTCCCGTTTGACCAGCCTCATCTCTTTTTATGACCAAGTGACCTGCCTGGTGGATGGGGGGAAGGCTGTGGATGCAGTCTACCTAGACTTCAGCAAGATCTTTGACACTCTCTGCCACAGCAAATTTCTAGCAAAGCTGGCAGCCCAGAGGCACTCCGTGCTGGGTTAAGAACTGGCTGGAGGGCCAGGCCCAGAGAGTGGTGGTGACTGGGCCCAGTCCTGTTTGATATCTTTACTGATGATCTTGATGAGGAGACTGAGTCCTCCATCAGTAGATTTCCAAATAACACCAAGTTGGGAGCCTGTGTCAATCTGTTAGAGGATAGGAGGGCTCTGCAGATGGACCTGGACAGGCTGGATAGATGGGCACAGTCCAATGCCGTGAGTTTTAACAAGCCCAAGTGCAAGGTACTGCACTTTGGACACAATAAGCCCATGCAGTGCTACACTCTGGGGACAGAGTGGCAGCAGAGCAGCCAGTCAACTGAGCATGAGCCAGCAGTGTGCCCAAGTGGCCAAGAAGGGCAATGACATCCTGGCCTCTATCAGTAATAGTGTGGCCAGCAGGACCAGAAAGTATTCTGCCCCTGTAACTCAGCACTGGTTTGGCCATACCTTGAGTACTGTGTCAAATTCTGGGCCACTTACAGAGGACACAGCCTCAAGCTGCACCACAGCAAGATGTTACAAAGGAGTGATTGACACTGGAATAGAGTCACTATCCCTGAAGGTGTTTTAAAAGGAGGCTGGACAGGCACTTAGTGCCACAGTTTAGTTAATTAGGTGTTAGGTAATGGGTTGGACTTAATCTTTTCCAACCTGCTAAATTCTGATTCTGAATATCTACCCCACAGACCTGCCTTTCAATTGAGTAGACCGAAAATTATTATATCCAACTTTTAAGTACATACACCAAAAAATAGGATGCTTAAAAAAACCCATACAACACAATGTCTTACTCTTAATTAAAGGCAGTTCTCCACAAAAGCACTCAACTAAAATAGTCTTAATTTAATTTTAAATGAAATCAGAAGCACAGAGGAATTATATGAACAAGTTCTCCATGGAATGCATGCATATGGTGGGGAATCTTCAGTTTCATCTGAGACTATTAAAAGGTCTTAGCCCCTTTAGAGCAGAAATAAAAAGCTGTTCTGCCCCTCCTCATCTTTGCTTTCTTGCACTTAGTTATCTTCAGTGTGGTCTAAAGTGAAGTCAGTTTGTTCTTCAGTTTCCTCTTCCTCTTCTTCCTCCCCTTCAGCTGGCTCATCAGCTTTCTCCTCCTCTTCCACCTGCTGCTCCTGAGTCTGATCATTAGCTTCAAAAGGATTTTCACCCTGAAGCAGAAGATTGAAAATAAACACTTTGATATTTATTTCACACATAAAATAAATTACTACTCAATTTCAGTAAATGAAAGTGACAGCCACTATGAAATGCTATGGTATTTCATATAGCTTTTTAAGTTTGGGTTTTTTTCCATGAAAATCAAAACAGATTTAAAATTAGCAACACCATTTTTTATGCACACTGGAAATTGAGATTCCCGTTAAGTGTTTTAATGTGACCTATCTGCAACATATAAAACCTGTGAGTAAAGTAGTATTAAAACTTTAAGATAGTATGCTTGGCTCTTCTGGAAGCAGAGTCTCATAGGTAAGGGTCAAGTATATAGAAGGCTGGTTGTGGTAGTTTGAGGGAACCTGGGTCTCCCTTAACAAAACCACAGGGACAGAGGCACATACCAGGATATTGTAGTATTGTTATTCTATTCTGTCTTCCGATATCATAGATTCAAAGACAGTGCCTGACTGATCTCCTTCCCTTCTCTTCTTTCCATGAACAGCATGTGTTCTTCTCCCATAGTTCATGGGGTCTTATGACCTCTTATCTCATAGTTCATGGAGAGCCACCTTGGCTACTAGCTGGCAGGGAATTGAGCTGTCATGCAGCCACTGAGGCCCTGTAGGACCCAGCTGGGGAGGGTGGTTACAGCAGGCCGACTGAGGGTGGAAGGGATGGAGGATTCTAAAAGGCCAGTTTGGGCTTAATGGTTTTTGTTCTTATTCTACCTGACTGGTTTTTGTGTATATGCTCTTATAAATAGAATTTCTCTTTAAACTTCCAGTCAGTGTGCAGTATTCTCATTCTTAGCCCTGGAAAGGGGTAAGAGACATTTCTGTCCTCCAGTCCCAGGCAGGCTTATGGCCCCAAAATGGGACACTGGTATAACAACTTAGCTCTATGAAAACAAGAGTTCATATAATGAGTTAAAACTCATGCTACTCTCAGATAATCCATACAAAAGAACTGAATACCGAAACCAATTTGATTCCAACATCAAATGGAAAGCACTGTGAAATAAAGAGACTGAGAATCCAAACTAACATTCAATAAAGATCAGTGCACTCTCCAAAATCATACCCATCTACTTTCCTTTTAGGACACAAGTGCTAAAGACATCAGACTACAGAGCTTCTAGTGTCATGTTCCTGAGGTTCAGCCAAATATCTTCAAAAAATATCACATTTGGGTACAGGATTTCCAAAGACAGACAGAAATAAGTTAATTACTAGATTAGGAATACTCCACCTGGTTAGTGTTAAACACAAGCCCATCATTAGACATTGAGGGTAGACAGGTACATTAAGAGTTTCACGTGGCCTACTAGAGAGCATTGTTTCCCAGCAAGAGGAAATTCAAAAGTTGGCCTTTCTCTGAAAGTGATTCACAAGGATATCCAAAAGGCTCTCACAAGTCTGTTACAAAAGGAGAGGTTAAAAAAAACCCTCTCATGTCTAGGCCTGGCAGAATGGAGAGTTGTAGCTAGAACATCTACTTCTAAACGAACTACTTCCACACTCTCACAGACAACTTCAGACTGCCGCTCACTCCTGGAGACAAGCTGCAGAAAACTGTCCTTCAGAGACAGTCACTTCCAGCTAACCAAGCAGAACTAGATTCAGCACACTACTACTAGATGGACAGATTTCTATACAACAGTGGCTGTGTGTGCAGAAATTGTTTCCCCAACTGTTTGGGTTTTTTTTCCCCAGAGAAAAAAAACACACTTTTCAAGTTCTTAGATTAAGGAAAAAGTTACTGCCCTCAAGAGGAAGATCCTAACAACTGTGCTACATCCAACGATACAGCATCGGAAGCATCCAGCACAGCACGCAGAGCCAATTTTGATGCTAGTTGATTTTGACAGCCACACCAGTCCCATCTTCCCAGATGGTTTTAAAAAACAAACCAAAAAAGCCCAGAAAACAAGAATGCAGACACACCACTGAACGTCTGCAGAAAGACTTTGTGATGCCTACAGAGCATAAAACCGCAAGCAGATAAGTAGTTTATGCCCAAGAGATGCATTCTTTGGGTTGTCTGTAGAATACTTGAGTCGCAGAGAAAGCTTACTGAAGACCATGAACTGGTATTTATAATCAAAGCTTTGGGATTCAAACATCCCCAAAGGGCACATACTCTACTTGACAAGCTTGACCCCAAAAGATACCAAAGTCTGCCTACCCCACCTGTTAAACTTTAGACTGCCTTCATTAATATACATGATCTAAGAATCCTGGGATACATTAGAAAAAGGGAACCTTTATAATGCCTCTTTTTCTTGTCTTCCTTTAAAATCTTTAAAAGAAAGTCACTAACTGTGGAGAGATTTTTGCTAACAGGACATGAACTGATAAACATGAGCACCCATGCTACAAAATGTCCTTGAGTCCATCTCGGACTCAGGAAGCCAGGCGGTGGGTGCCGGCCCCCCACATGCAGCTACAGGGGGCAGGGTCAGCCAGCCACAGGGGCTGATCCCGCAGGTTGTTGATACAACATTAACCTATCTGTACCATGCACATAACTCTGGACCAATCTGTACTTTCCACATGTGCCAATCTTAAACTAAGTTAGCTGTGCACGCCTCTTCCAAGTAAGCATAAGTCCCTGTAACACAGAAATA
Source organism: Tricholaema leucomelas (assembly GCA_013400475.1). Lineage (NCBI taxonomy): Eukaryota > Metazoa > Chordata > Aves > Piciformes > Lybiidae > Tricholaema lacrymosa > Tricholaema leucomelas. The sequence goes on from WAAF01013227.1 coordinate 160,243, forward strand.
AAGAGGAGAACGACCATCTAACCATACTGGCAGCTCAAGAGTCATTTAATCCAGAGTGCAACACCAGCAAATGGTGCCCAAACAGGGACCATGGTGTGAAGACCAGCAGCAGGTAGGACCGCAAAAAGGGGCCAGGGTCAGTACGCGCCGACAGCACTGCAGACATTTCGTATCGAAAAGTAATGTCACCAGTGACACCAGGCCGGAGAGCGCCGCTAAAATAAAATGGGGGCAGTAGCCAGAAACTCAGACCACGGCTGGGTACTCCGAGTGTTTGGCAGGTCAGGCTGTGAGAGGGACACAGCACTGCATTTTGGCAAGCATATTCCCTATGAGAGGGCTTATGCCAGGACCAAGCTCCTTGAGTTGATCACATAGGAAGTTAGAGGGACTCTGTGTAACAGATCCATATGATGTCTAACCCAGAGTCCTGTAGAGAAGAGGGAGACGCACTGTGGTCCTGAGTTGTTGCTGATGGTAAAGACTTTAAAATCACTCAAAGGCTTGATTCCGCCTGTCAAGAAAGCCAATGGACAGGTTGTTATGGCTGCCGCACGTGACGAGGAAACACCCCAACCAGCGACTAGTAATGGCAGCCGTGATAAGCACTCAGCCTGCAAAAGCAGCAAAGCTTTCTCAGTTAAAAGTTTTCACAACTGCTGTGATGCAGCTCAGCACTGCAGCCGTGCGTGCTGTGACAAAATTACTGAGTGCTGCTAATGACCCGTCAATAGCCGGCGACGACCACCCGCCCACGGACCCTGTTACAGCATCTCTTACCTGCGATTGCCTAGGTCCAGTTTGCCATCTGAATATGCAGCAGCACCCCCCCCAAATTGACAGCGTGCAATACAAACCAGATATTTTTCGCTCTTAAAAGGAAAAAACTACAGAAGACACAGAGGGACGAACAGCAGAGAGAAAGAGACAGCAGAGCGACCACACACAGGAAACCAGACACTCCCTCCCCTGTTCTCCAGTGAGGAGAACCTTAGAAAGCAGTCCAGGATCCACCCTCTCCATCCCCCACACCTTCGTAGCACGCCCCCCAGCGGACAAGACACACCACAGAAGAGATGCACAGCTGATAGAGCTTCCTGAGAAGTCTCCAGAGGTTAGGGGGGCTGAGGCCAGCCCAGCCCAGGATGAGAGCCTGTCAGACTGTGGTTTTGCTTCTATCGGTGTCTGTGCTGCTTATGGGGTGGGAGTGGCGAGAATGGGTGAATTGGGAAGAATTAGTGAGAAAGCTATGGGTCTGTGCTGCCTCAGAGAGCCTGAGTTGCTTCAAACTGTTGGGCTATTTGCATTTAAGCTTTTTCAAGCAAAGGTGTCCACATTACCATATCCATAGCACACAAAAGCCTTGTTAAAAAAAAAGCAAGACCTAAACAATTTTTCTGTCTTCCCTCTGAGTGTGTGAGAGACACTTTTTTTTTTACAACTTATGAAAGAGCTTCTTAAACAGCATGTAAAGCTCTTTCTGACAGAAACAGGAAAAGTTTTTAGAGTAAACATCAGTAGGCTGTATCTGGTGAAGCTATAGATCTAATGCTGAGGTACAAGACAAGAAAGATCTGACAAGGGAAAGGGGAAAAAACAGCGACTAGGAAATAGTCAATGCGGCAAGACAACCTGACAAAGGGATGGGGGCTGGGCAAGCGGAGGGCCAAGACAAGTGGCCAATCTGCCCAAACCCCCACCCCCCCCAGCATCACCACCTCCCCCTCCACCTGCAGAGCTCAGCAGGGCCCATTCCCCCCACTTCCCTCCCCCTCATCTCCTTTGCAGCCTCTGCAGACAGAGCTTACTCCTTAAAGGAGATGGTCCTGTATTTTGATAGCCTTTGATAGTAACATATTTTGGAGTTTAAGAGTTTACTGGNTTTACAACTTATGAAAGAACTTCTTAAACAGCATGTAAAGCTCTTTCTGACAGAAACAGGAAAAGTTTTTAGAGTAAACATCAGTAGGCTGTATCTGGTGAAGCTATAGATCTAATGCTGAGGTACAAGACAAGAAAGATCTGACAAGGGAAAGGGGAAAAAACAGCGACTAGGAAATAGTCAATGCGGCAAGACAACCTGACAAAGGGATGGGGGCTGGGCAAGCGGAGGGCCAAGACAAGTGGCCAATCTGCCCAAACCCCCACCCCCCCCAGCATCACCACCCCCCCCCCCACCTCCAGAGCTCAGCAGGGCCCATCCCCCCCCANCAGCATCACCGCCTCCCCCTCCACCTGCAGAGCTCAGCAGGGCCCATTCCCCCCACTTCCCTCCCCCTCATCTCCTTTGCAGCCTCTGCAGACACAGAGCTTACTCCTTAAAGGAGATGGTCCTGTATTTTGATAGCCTTTGATAGTAACATATTTTGGAGTTTAAGAGTTTACTGGATAAGCTGTTAACTGCAATGGAATGAGTTATGGGATAACTTCAGCAGCGTGGTGAGACTTAGGTGATTGGAGTGTGTTACTTGGTAGCCATTACAGTGGAATATTATGGCAAGAAATTGTTTTGTAACTGTATAGGTTACTGCTTAACTCTTCTGTGCTGATTCTATGAACACCATGGTATTATATTCTTGAATTTTCTTTTTCTCAAATTTCCTTCAGCTGATAGATTTTTAATATAGTTAAGCCAAAGGGTTTGTAATATGACAATTTGGGGATTTTAGGATACAGGGATATTGAGGGATGTTTTGTTTTGTTTTTTTTTTTTTTTTGTGCATCTGGGCAGCACTGGGATCACATGAAAAAAAAAAGTGTGGGGAAGGGATAGAGAGGAAAGAAGGAGAAGGGAAAAAAAACCCTGAAATTTCTGTAATTTCATCATACAGACAGGGTTAATCGATTTGTTAGCCTAGGCAATGAATGCTTGCATTTGTCTTCATATTTGTTTGCACGCTTGTTCATTTATGTTCACAGGCTTTTCAATGGAAATCAGCCTGTTTTGACCAGCCTGTTTTCTGAAAGTGATCAGAAAATCTTGCTTAGATGGCAGATATTGTGGCAAGAACTTGAAAGGAGTACTGAGTTAATGGTTGTGTGTGTATAGGTTATAAGGCTTTGATCATGTTTAATGAATTTGGGTATTTTCACTAGTTTCCAGCAATTCTGTTTTAATGAATGGGTAACTGCAAAATAGAGATCAGTTTAGCACCTGTTATAAGGGCCAAACCCACTTATTGGCAAAGATGGTGATGTGCTTGTTATCTTTTTGCAAGGGCCCTGCAAAAAGATGAGAAACACTGCCTTAATTTTTAAAACAAATAAAGGACTGTGGGAATAAGGCCTAATAGCCTGAACGCAACATCTAATGCATATCCTTGTATCATGTTCAGAAATTAGTAGTTCCTAAGCACAATAGACAGACATAGGTCATAGCAAAGGAGTGTAGTGAAAACATCAAGATTTCTGAGAATTATAGAGTGAATCCAGAACAATGGGAGTCTGAGAAAGAATACTGGACAACAGATACATCTGCGATTCTACAACACCGACTGCCACATAGAGCTAATGCACTCACCTGTGACTGTGACGTTCGTCTGGACTTTTTGGTCTTTTGAACAAAAGACTTACTGTCTCTTGCAGAAAAAGCTTTAAGGATTGTTAACTACACTTGGGTTGTTAGCTTGTCAAACTAATGCTACCAGCAAAAGCTCTCACAGGTTTATTCTCTTTGTGATTTTAGTATTATTGATTTGTAGACTTATTTACCCCTGTGTTGAACAGCCTGTGTAAAGTTGAAGACCAAGCCCAGGTTGCTCAAAAGAAAAAGAGGGAATTGTGGAGAGATTTTTGCTAACAGGACATGAATTGATAAACACAAGCACCCATGCAACAAAGCGTCCTTGAGTCCATCTCGGACTCAGGAAGCCAGGCGGTGGGTACCAGTCCCCCACATGCAGCTGCAGGGGGCAGGGTCAGCCAGCCACAGGGGCTGATCCTGCAGGTTGTTGATATAACGTTACCCTATCTGTACCATGCACATAACCCTGGACCAATCTGTACTTTCCACATGTACCAATCTTAAGTTAGCTGTGCACGCCTCTTCCAAGTAAGCATATAAGTCACTGTAACACAGAAATAACGAGGAGAACGACCATCTAACCATACTGATGGCTAAAGAATCATTTAATTCAAGGTGCAACGCCGGCAACCAACACCGTAAGGAACGCAAATGATCACGTGGAGGTCTTGACAACTGGAATCCTCAGGCCCAGTACAATAGCTTTCTGGGAATTTAACAGAGAGACTTCTAATACTGTAGACACCAGCTCCAAAGCTACAGCTGCTGCACAGGTCACAGAAGCAGAATTTTGTTGCAAAAGACAATACAGAAAATGTTAGTCTTAGTAGTAAAGATTAAAATGTTTGAACATATTTACAGAAAAAAATAATACTATCTGTTCTTTTCTGCTTTCCTTTTCACAGTTCAAGCAAGAAGTACATAGTTAAAAGAAAATGGACTTAGAATTGTTTGCAGAATACCACATTTGAAACTCTAAGTTTAAAGTGGATGCATCTATTTGCTTTTTTTCCTCTTTGCAGATATAGCAAACAACCAACAGAGTAGCATCTATTTGCTTTTTTTCCTCTTTGCAGATATAGAAAACAACCAACAGAGTAGTCTCTAGTTAGAGAAAATATTAGATCAAAGGGCATTAAGCACCAGATAAGTCACAGGACAGCATTTTACTCAAAAGAATTGATCCTGCATGACCTGCCTTTGTGACTTGGTACAAAGTAAGCAACAGCTCACAGATCTTCCCTATACTATACCAGGGGTTTTTGAATGGAAGGTGGGGAGATGCATTTCCCCAAACCAGTCTGCCCTTCATCTCAATGCAAGCCCTAACAAGTATTTGCTACTCTACTGGAAGAGTGCAGACATGCATTGCATGCTTCTACTCTTCATATGCTGTATAGCAACACTGGACTCCTTCACTCTGCTGCTGATTATACATTTGGATAAGAGGGATTTGCATAACCAGAAGCCAAATACATCTTACTGAGCAGGTGCTGAAAGTGTATTAAGTTCAATAAACCCAAGAAACAGAAGCGCTAGGCATTCTAAAAACGTCACTGATCTCTGTGAAGACAATCTTGCAAATTTTCAGTTCTTCAGTTTTACAGTTGATACTCGACCAATTTCCATTCCCTCTTTCACCAGTCCCCCACTAGAGGGCTGTATGAGACAACACACACACATACTAGGCCATAAGAAACACCCTAAGAGATATGGCTGGAAATCACATGCAGATATTCCAGGGTGTGATATCTGATCATTTGATGTCTTAACACATACATAACAGTTGTCTTAAACTGAAGCACACCCCCAACCATATGTAAATCTGCATGACATGACTAATCTGGCATTTTAAAATCACAATCTCAAGTACTGCATCCAGTTCTGGGCTCCTCAGAGCCAGAGAGATAAACTACTGGAAAAAGTACAGAGGACTACGATAGTAATACAGTACTAGAGTACTCTATTACCAGGAAAGACTGAGGCAGCTGGGGCTGTGTAGCCTGGAAAAGGGAACACTGATCATTTGTTAAAAATACCTAAATGGTTGAGAGTCAAGACAATGGGACCAGTCTCTTTTTCAGTGGTACCCACTGACAGAGCAAGAGGCAACAGGCACAAACTACAACACGGGACACGAAGTTCCATCTGAACAGTAAGGAAAAAAAGCCTCCTTTGAGAGTATCAGAACACTGGAGTAAGTTGCCCAGAGATACTGGAGTCTCCTCTGGACATCCACCAGCCTGAATGTAATACTGCGCAACACCCTCTGGGTGAACTCTGGTTTAGCCAGAGGCAGGTGGGGAGCTTTGGACTACACAATCTCCAGAAGCCTCTTCCAATTCCTACCATTTTGTGAAAAGACATTAGAAGTGCATTCAATCTGTGAATTGCCTAGTAGGCAGAAGTAGAAGACAGAGCAGTGAAGTTACAATTCATCAGCATAGAGAAAATACTGGTATAGCAAACACTACAGATTACTTTTCTCCATCTGCATCTTACCTTCACATACTGCTCATACCGTGCCTTGACTATAGGATTATTCAAGATACTGGTGGCAGTAAGAACACTCTCTCTCTTTATTTGTTCTCTGTAAGCCTAAGAAACCAAATTTACAGTGAATTATGACAATTCTGAATTCAGTCAGTTTCTGCAAAGAAACAATGAATATACTGCAGCATGAAATGCTCATTCTTGGCATTTAAGTTCAAACCACATAAAAAGCTGAAGTTCACTAGCACTTATAATTTATTACCTGAGCTTGATCAAAAACACGTTTGTTATGAAAGCAAGATATTAATAACAATCTGTCTACAACCAGTTACCTGTTCTCACCTACAAGTAACAAAAATACTCTTCCATCACAGCCTAATGGATTGTGGAAGATGTCCCTGCTCATTGTGGAGGGGCTGGACTGAATAATCTAATTACAGGTCCCTTCTGATCAAAACCATTCTGTGATTCCATTATACTCGACAATCACAGCTCATATGTAGATAAAACATTACTTTGTCAATCTTACTCACTAAAACAGCTGTGACTTTCACTCATGCCACTCTTTCAACCTTTCTATTAACCTTAGAAGTTGTAAACTTTAACAGAGACCAATATCATACTACTGCTAATTCCAAACTGCTGCCACTTCTCTTCAGATTAAAGACAACCTCACAAAAAAAGACACCAGGTTTGTTACCTTGCTGGAAACATGTTTTACAATTTGAATGACAAAATCTTTCCAATACTTAATGACAGCTTAAAGAAAACTCTCCTTAACTTCAAGACTTACTGTTAGCCACTAAGCACACCAACATCTCATTAATCAGGGGTGCTTAAGTGATGACTGCTTTATGAGATACTCCGTCTACCATGTGTAGCAAGGACATTCTAGCTTTCTGAAGAACAACAGCAATAATACCTTAGAAATTATTCGTACTGAGTACCATAACATTTCTCACCTACAACAACAGCAATAATACCTTAGAAATTATTTGTACTGAGTACCATAACGTTTCTCACCTACTGTTAGATTTCAAACAAAAAGGCAAACAAATACTTCATGTCTTACTTGTTTTCCTTTTGTGTGATCAGCAGATTTTAAGTGCTGCTGAACAGAACTGTGTAGTGCAGGAACATACACACTGCAAGCACTGCAGTGGACAGTCTCAACTTTCATCATGTGGTCATCAGCAGTAACTCCTGCCAAGGAAGATGCAACAAATCATTAATAAAATGCATTACTCTACAGAAGTAGAAAATGAGACTGGCTTTTTTAAGCATTCACCCAAATTCAGGCATCTAAATCAGGCTCTCCAAAAGCAACCCTGGAGGAGGAAGTTTTCCACTTTGAGGAAAACTGAAAAACTTTGTCTCCACAGAACATATACAAGACTCAGATAATTACATTTGCTGTCTGAGGTTGATACATCAAAACCTACCAGCCCAAATAGAGGGAAATGATACAACCACCAAATTGAAGTTATTTAATGTATGAAAATATCATTTACTTGAAATCAATGCTAATATCCTTAATAATACAAGTTTTGATACAAGAAACAAAGCTTCAGCAAAGCAGTTGTATTTGCTTTACCCCTTGTAAGAACAATGAATTTATTTTCCTTCCTGGTGACAAGAGGAGGCATGAAATACATCAGTGTAGTTCTCCTCTTGCAAATTTTAATATTAGCTTTCCAACAGAACAATGCAATCATCAAGGCAAACAGGCCCTCCAGTACTTACAGAAAGAACCATTACGATGTTGGTAATATCCATTTTTAGTTAGTGTTATGATTATTTTCCAATACAGATAGTGCCTAAAGACATTCAAAATATGTTCCCCTACACTGGCTCTAGCACATCTTTTGAAATCCCTCATGCAAAGGACAAAGTGAAACAGTACAGCACAGCAAGGTGGGGAAACAAAATGCTCTAGAAAACCTGTAGGGCAGCCAAACAGAAAAAAACGCAATAAAATCAGGCCAAGATTCATATTCTGTAGCCAAACCAGGGCTCAAACCTTTTCTTTTGTTAGTGTTTCTCAAAACCACAGCAACTATCACACTTGCGTTATCCAGACCCTTACCATCATAGTTGACCATTATCACCTTATTCCTTTATTATATGCTCTCATTCAGTTTATTTGCATCCGCCTGCAGCCATTCATGCATTACACTAAGTAAGACTGTGACGCCCACATAATTCTGTTTCTCAAGTAGCTAGCACCATGTTATCTTACTCTGACGAGACTACTTGGACAGCAAACAAATAAGGTTTTCTACCTCCCACTGTGCTTACATTCCACATCACATCAGAAATGAAGCAAAGAATACCAACCAAGTACAGAAAAGGTGTTGGAAAACTAATCATTTTTATCCAAACACGTTATCTAAGTGGAAGAAGAATAAAAGGACAAAATCACAAACAGCTCAACAGCACACACGTTGGCATAAGTATTACTCACCTTCCATTATATCTTTTTCAGCAGTTTGAGAATTTTCTGTTTGGTTACTTGTCTGCTGCTTACGCATAGCTGTCTTCTTGAACTTATTCACCATGCACTCCTACAGAGAATCAGAAAAAAATAAGGAACTGTGACACATTTGAGGTAGAATTGTTTACATTCCGGCAGAAACCTACACTTAAATTTTTACTCAGAATAGGTTTGCAATAACCAGCAATTAATTGCTGTTATTTCTTAAGGCGCTGTTTTCTCTTTATCATTCTTAGGAGTAACACTATTATTACAGGCCCTGAATTTGCTTTTACTAATGTATTCTGGGTCAAAAGTAATCTGTAAAAGAAACAGCAATGACAAATTAAGCATATTTTGAAGATTAAATAGTAAATTTTAACTATATTCTAACATATATCTAAGTATTATATAGATTAAAAGACAGTTGTCTTACATGAAGAAATTCCATCACTACTTTGTCAAATTTGGTTTGCTTCTGAATATGATCCAGTGTTTCCTGGTGAGCCGCGCTCTCCAGATGTGCCTCAATTTCTTTTTCTTCAAATGTTCGAAATTTGCAAAATGAACAAGTAAATGCCATCCTATCAAGAGAAATACATTCAGTAATATAACTACTTGTAGGTCGAGGAGAGAGGGAGAATGTTTCTTTGAAGACTTGACAATGCTATTTTACCACTATGAAGGGCAACTGCTACAGTGAACAATATAGATGAAAACTGCTGAAATCAGAAGCTAGCCATTTAAAAGTCACATTATTCTGTGAGTTCATCTGTCACAGACCTCTAGTTTGTGGCACCTCTTGTAGTACTTCAGTCAAGATAATCCCTAATTTCTATATACAAACAGTTGAATGAATTTGTTCAAAACTCATTTTCTTTACTAAACCTATCCAATCTAAGGAAATACAGCCTTCTCAGCACAACAAAGAGAATGCATTAGGGATATGACCATGATACTGCACTGACTCAGAACAGTTCTGCAGTGCTGGCCATTAGTCCACTTGGTTGCGTAAGACTAAAGTTACAGAACAATTTTTTTCCCCGAACAAATCAGCCCACCATATATTTAAAACCAGAACAAATTCACTTTCTAGCAGCTTGTTAAGTCAGCTTGAGCATATATTTAGCTGAAATACATAGCCCAAAAGCAGTACCATTCTAAGCTGCATCTCAGGTGTGCACTGATGTATTCTTAGGGAAGAAGGCATTAGAAGCTGTGTATTTTCTAACACAGCTGAGGTCCAGTGAAACATTCAGTCTACAGACATGGGTGCTAAGGTTTGGATTGAGTTTTTTTTGTCATTGTTGTTTTTTTGGTGGGTGAGAGGGTCTGGGGAGTAGCAAGAGCATGTGTAGTTCTTTCACTAGTTTTCCATAGCATTTTGTTTCCTAAAAATCAGTCCTAAGGCACTCTCAGGAAAGACAATATATGCTTATAGAAGGATAAAAAGACAAACACTGCACAAAAGACAAAAGTTGTTACACAAACCTGTATCCATCACCATATTTTTCACTATTTTTTTCCCTTCTACGCCTTTGCTTCTCTCTTCTGGCCTCAATTCGTCGTTTCTCTTCTTCCTCACTTTTACCTTCTCCTTTGCCATCTTAACAGAGATTTTAAATGTTACATTCAAAAAAGTAAACAAAAAATATAGCCCCCAAACCTCAGTAAATGCATCTGACCTGTCTCCTCCATGAACACCTTAAAACACATCCTATACCAAAGTGATTCAATGGCTTATTTAAATGCCTTAGTTTTGTTTTCCTCCTCTGAGGACAGTAATTTTAAACAACTGCTTCAAACAATGCAAATTTAGTAGTTATAGGGTTAGACTCCAGATTGCTTTAACTCTGAATTTCCTGATTTTTAATAAACTAAACTGTGTCCTTTTGTGCCTAATTAATCAAAGCCTCTTCAAGCAAATGACCAGGAAAAGTACTAGGTCTTCAAGGAGAAAAATGCATTATTTGGAACTTACCACAATTTTAGAACACCACTGTTACAATCACCTCACATAAAAAGAAAAACTATCTAAAACCATTCTCTTCCACTGAGAAAGTGGCTTCCAAAATGAAAAGGAAAAGGTTCTCAAAGGAGACAAGGCAGTGCTTCATTAAGGTATGGTACCCAGCTTGGAACTTCAACAACTTCCATTATTTCTCCCCACTAGACTTTGCCTGATTTCACAGAGAAGTGTTCCAAAGATTTTAAGCTGAATAAATAAAAAACTAAAAGAACTGTGGGAGGGGAGGAGGCAACAAGGGAAAAGAACAAATCAACCACACAACAAAACCCAACCAAACCTTCAAAGAACTTCATTAAATTATCACCTGGCATGTAATTAAGAATCCAAATAAATGACTAGAAATTAGTTTTGCAACATTAAGGCCTTCTAAGGACACTGAATCTTTGCACAAATGTACTTATGTTCACCTTTCCTATGTCTGCTTTAAAAGCCTATGGATAAAGGGAAACAATTAGAATATTATTTAATGAGTACTTTTAGAGAAGGAAAAAGATGATCACTTAGTTTTATTTCACACTTCAACATTAGGAGAGATGTCTGCCTCCATGAAATCTGCCTCAACTCCAAGAGCAACAGAAAGGATTGTACAGCAGTTTAATAACAAAAAGAAGACTTGCAAAAAGCTCTGTGGCTCTAGAAGTGTCACTAAGTACTGTAAACATTTCCCCGGACTAATGGCTTACATTTCATTCTTGACTACCTGAAGGCTTTTCATTTCGTAGCCAAGAATCTAGACAGAAGCAGCTCTCCTATCCAAATTACTTTTTAAACTTGAATACAACAGCGAAGAACAGCCAAACAACAACCACCCACCGAGACAATTCCAGTCATTAAGTTGAAGGTTTCAATTTCACCTAGCACCTTACCACCAACCCTGGCAATAGGTGAAGGACCACTTTTTTTACCACTGTAATAATAATCTTGTATGACATTCTGTGGCGTGAAATGGCCTGTACCTTGCCCCTCAATCTCACAAATTCAAATACTCATTCTGTTACAAACCAGGAAATGGAAGCCTGGATCTACATATAAACTGCAACTCCCCTGTGGGGCTCCTACTTTCCTTCAGTGAACTTAAACTTCACAATTAAAGAAAACTCTCCACACAGTCAGAAGACATTAAAAAAGGTACTACTATTTTAAGAGAAAAAAACTCCATGCAGTTTGTTGCAAGTTTCCAGTACTTCTTACCATCAGATCATACACAATAAGGGCAGCACACATGGCAAAGGAGACTACAAACTGTTTCAGCCTTAACACTGGTGTATTTTTGAAATCATTATGTTTAACATACACTTTTTAACTTTTATGTAAACTGATAATTAACCCATTTCATTAAGAATACATGAAACAGACTCCATGTTCTTGACAGCAGCACTCTGCTGAGTTAACAACAACATACAGAGATGGTCAGAAAGCAGAGACAGTGAGCACATAAGTGACAAGAAACAGTTACAAAAGGATGTGACAATCATCTTCTCTACAGCCTAAATTTATAAAAACTTTGAAGAAGAAAAAAAAAACCAAACCCAGTCATGCTACTCAATAATTACAGGTCACACACAAAGGCTTACTGCATCTATTTGCTTCAAGTCACACAAATACCATACCTACAATACCTTACCAGACAAAACAAACTTACCTCCAAAAGTCTGATAAGCATCATAAGCATCTCTTGTAAAGTCCTCATATATAACAACTGCACCACTTGTGTCAACTTCAATTTCCTAAAAGATTATGGATTCAATTAAGAAAATTAACGATGTCATCCTAAATCCACACAAGGAGACTACAAATTTACAACACATTTATAATAATCTATTACTTGCTAGTTTTATCACAACAAAAAGAAAGTCAATTGAGTATGTAGCTAAACATAACGTACAAACAATTTAAGCCACACATTTCTCCTTAACGCCTTTAAGTTTTTTAGAATTAGCTTCAGTCAAAATTCTGTATTCTGCATTAAAATATTCTGATTTCCAGTTCAGACTATTAAAAAAAATTAGTGATAACAGGTGTTCTCTATTTACTCATTCTCCTTGATGATTCTTATCCATTCTTCCTCACTGCTGTTTAATGATGTGCCTGTCAATTTGTAATTAATGTCTCAACGCAAACAAATAAGTCAGAGAAATGTGAATTCAAGCTGACTACCTAAGTGTTCCTATGACAACTCTGTGCATTACAAAAATAGGCAGGGTCTACCTGCATAATTTGTATCTTTCACTAGTAACAAGTAAGGATTTCAGACTGCCATCAAGATAAGACAGTTTTTCACAGTATAAAATGAATTTAAACAGTAAACTGCAAAAGTTCTTCTAAGCTTAAGCGCTTTGTTTTTGTAACTCTAGATTAATTACTTGTCCTAAGAAATACTGTGCAAACTTCTGAAAGAATCACAAATATTCCCCAGTTCTGGATTTACCTCTACAGTAGAATCCTGGGAAGATGTCTTCACATCTATAAACACAAGAAAGTAATAAATAACATGAAATTGTTGCCACTGTAAGTTTATTTTAAGACAGTAAAATATTTATGAAAAAGTTCTGCTTGTTATGCATGTTTTAGTAGTAACAGTAAATGCAAATTCACTTATCCTTAGAAATATAAACTAAGTCTTCTACAATCACTTACCCCTAACTCCATAAACCAAGACAGTCAAGATTGAAGGACAATTTTGAGATTATTTTCACACATATATTGCCAAATTTTCTGTTGGTTGCCATCTTTTTTTTTCAACTACATGATACTCCTTAGAGCCCCTTCCAGCTCAAGTTTTACAAAATCACGTTAAGCTAACTACCAGCTTCTTTCCCCCAGTCTCAAAGCTACAGGAGAGGTTGACTAAAAGTGCATTCTATTTCAGTAGGCACTACCTAGTCCACTTCTTAAAGTAACTTCAATATTATCTAATACATTGGTCTTTCAACAGTGTAAATCAACCCAGAGGAACAGGTAATAAACAAGGAGTGTTCTGTCTTGAAGATAGTTTATAAAAAGAGAACCTACAGAAGTGCTTAAAGAAGAGCTAAGGCGGAGACCTTTGAGATGCAACCCTTTGATATATCTGGATGCATATTTTACAGACTCATTTCTCCACAATAAAACTGGTAAATTCAGAAATAACTTTCCATATACAAAAGGTAGAGAAATATGTTCTATATAATCAGTGTCTGCGATTCATACTACTTGAACTTCAAGTGCTGTAAAACTAGAGTTGCAAAATCAAGACTAAAATTTTCATGCGGATGTTTCTGCCAAGTCTATACATTTACCTAGCAAGCTTTGAGCTAAATTTTTCAAATGTAATTTGAAATCAAACTATAAAAACACTTTAGATCCAAATTACTGAGGAAATTACAAAAAAAACAAAACTAAAATTTGTTTGCTGTATGTACTACTCACATTATTTCATATTCAATGCAAGTAACTTAGTCAAACTTCATCAGTGTTTTTTTCCTTCAGCTTTGTCTCCAATATCAAAATTATTCAGTTGCAGATCTTTAATTAAGCTAAATATACCAAGCACCTTAATAGAATTTATTTCCAGTTTATCTATCACATCCAGTTCTACTCGTTATAGTGTTTCATTTACAAGGACCAATCTCTCTGCTTTTCACAAATTATTCCACAACAAATTTCACTACTTTCTCAGTCTGCCTCCCTTTTCCTCTTTGCCTACACAAGTATGTCTTTATTTTAGCTGCACTGCAGTTGATGCACTATTTTTATATCCAAAGTATTTGGACAGCAGGGCTCAGGCTCGTGCAATGACACATTTTACTATCTGTCACGCATTGTCACTTAAGGCAACTTGAGATCTGAAACTGTTTTCAGTGGTGAAAATTTGCCTCCAGGAAGTATCACTACAAAGCCTGAATAAAGTAGTCTTCAGCAGTACATATAAAAAAATGTTCTATTTTATCCAGCAAACTATCTTTGCAGCAGAAGAGTTACAAGAGTCAACTCGTGAAATCTGATGTGAAGTACTTCAATGGGCAGAAAAACAAGACTTAAACCAGCACATACAGCACGCTGAATATTCAAACTAAACTTCTAATGAATTTTAATAAATAAGATTAAAATAGCAATTATAACTTCAGAATTTTGACACTTGTTACTTACTAGGAGATTTTTTCTGGCTCAGCTTCAAAATAGGCTTTGTCATTTTGGGTTTCTTGATAAATGGCCCACCGGGTTTGTTATACGGCTGTGGCATCATTTTTCTCTTTATTCCTCTTGCAGCAACTGCTGCAGGACTGGGTTTGTTATGATAGTCAACAACAATTCCAGGTCTGTGCATTCCTCCAAAGTCTCCCATGTGCTGAAAATTTTTGAAATCAAGATAAAGGTATTAGCACATGAAATCAAAAGAAATAAAGCAATTACTTGGTACACTAAAACTATGAACTAAGTAAAAACCTGTGTTCTAGAGCAAAATGCATGGGAAATTTAAGCTCTCAGTATGATGTTGTACTGTGCAAGGGCTTTGTGGTGTTTGTCCAGAAAAATATATAAACCGTGTTTCTGCTTATTCAGAACCATTGTCCAGACACCAAAGGTACCTAAGTTCACAGCTCAGCCTAACAACTTGGCTTCTCTTTAGACTCAAGATCATGCATGACTTCTCTATCTAGGATGAGAGAACCTTGGTTTTGACACTTTAACCAGCAGCCCTTTTTTAATACTGACAAAAACCAAAAAGCAGCAGCTTCTTTCTGCCAACAATTAAAATGACTGGAATCTGACTAAAGAATGACATCCAGTGTGGAACAGTGAATAACTGGAAGAAGATCATTCTTTCTTTTACTTATCTTTCCATAAACACAGAATTTAAAAGCTGGGCTTGGTGGGAGCAATAAAAAAAACATGGCAACATCAGGAGTGCAAATTCAGTAGAAAGACTAAATCTTTCCATTTCTAAAATGCTGTATAGTTATTTGTGATCATTTACAGAAGTTGTCTTTGAAGGAATGGAACAAATGAGTAATCTGAAAAGGGAGAATTTAAGTATTTTCAAAAGTGCTAACATACTTCTTAATACTAATTCAATTAATAAAGGGCAGAAGAGAGCTCACTGACTGGATGAGTGACTTGGATAAGCAGAAATATTTGTACTGCCATTAGTATTACACTGTTGAAGTTCAAAGAACATAAAAGTAACTTCAATATACTTTAAGAAAAGAACGAAGTTTTTTAAAAGCAAATTTTAAATAACAGAATGCACTAACTCAGGCACTTTTCCTAATACTTACTTAGTTAAGATTGTTATAGACTACCTAGCATGTACATTTACACTGTACACACAAATTTGACATGAAGTATGAACTCAGATAATTTCAAGTACTTTTTTCCCCAGTCTATCTATTAAAGGTGCAATGCATTTTACATATAGTAAGTAGTTTAGCCTTTACACTCTCCTTTATGCATAGAAGACTAAGATGATAAATTTCAAAAGCAAAACAGAAGAAATAAGGCTATTTGGTTGTACATCTGCACAGGTTTCTTTCAGATCCAAATGAGTTCTGAAAGAATGGCATCCATGTCTAAGAACCTAACACTTTCAGCTTCACAAGCAGAGAAACAAAAGCGTGTTTCTCATACCACACTAGATGCTAGCTAGCAGCCATGTGCAAATCTCAGCTGGAATTTGAATATGGCAACTATAGTACCTGATGATGCTGCAAAGTAGACTTTCTAGAACAAAACCACCATACATTTTGGCATTTAAAAGACCCAGTAAAAATAATCTTCCTCTACGCTTCGAGCTACTAACAACTTTTATGGTTTAATATTAACAAACTTCTTCCCAAAGAAATATGGCATGCTCAAGAATTGACACCTAGAGGCACAGGCAGAAGTGTTCACTGAACTCTTCATGCTTTAAGAAACAACCAGAATTGGGATTATAAAGCCAAGATAAAGGGACACCATCAACTTAAAATTAGTACCTCTGTCAGATTTTTTTTTTTTCTCTTCTCTTGTATTTTTCCCCTAACTCATTCCAAACTGTGATCTGCTATTACATGTACAGTTAATCTTACTGTTGGGCATACAGTTTTTATAACCCACACTGGAAAGGAATCCACTAAAAAGAACATAAATCCTCAAAGTAAGAAAACAAGTAAGACACACAATCTGAAAGTTTACCTTAATTCTGTGAAAGTATCTGATTTCAAGTTGATGGTGACCCTTTAACCATGCTTTAATTTAGAAAAAGAATCACTGACTGCTAGTCACCCACCTTTGCCATTTCCTCCTCATCACCCTCCCAACACACAAGTCAGAATAAGAATTAAGTCAAAAACATAACTTGATGATTGATAAAGCATGTGTTCAACACACTGAAGAATCAGATAAACTTTCACCTTTACAAGAAAAAAAGCACTAGTCTAGCATTCACAACCAGAGTTTTAAATTTTTGCTTATACATTGCACCTTTAACCTACTCAAAGCTTCAAGAGACTTTGAATTAAACTTCGACAGTATTGAAGAATTTCCCCACCAGCAGCAAAGATGCTAGTGTTTACAAGGAAAAATGCAAGTCCTTTTAATCCCTTTTAGACCAAACCTAGTACTTTTATCTTCACCTTTCAAACAAAAGGAGAGAATTAACAAACCTTATCAGCTAGTCTTCTATTACTCGTTACTTTCACCATTGTCAACCATCAGTTTACTTGGACAAAAAAAACCACACTGTACTGAACAGTGCATTCATTTTAAAGCAGTGGTCTTGAAAGGGTTTAAAAGAGTGTCTAGTGAAAAGAATCTGAAAAGATTCTGTACTTACTCCTCGGCCTCGGCCTCTGCCTGTTGATGGTCCTCCAAAAGCATCATAGTTTCTGCTTCCAAATCCACTTTCAGGATAAGCAGGCGTTCCTCTCCCCCGAGAGCCTACAGGTGCAGGCTTCATATGGGGTGAAGAAAAACTGCTGTAGGAAGAGTAACTCTCTCTTCCTCTGTCCTCCATAAACCCAGGCCTCAATTTTGAACGGGAGTAAGGTGCTTCCCAGCTAGACCCGCCCTGGCTTCTACCTCCGAAAGAGTCAAGGCTATTCCGGTAGGAGTTGTCAAATCGACCACCATAACTACCTCCGAAGCGGCTTTGTTCGGGTTCATTATAACCATAGCCAGATCTGTACAGATCTCGCCCACCCAGAGAAGACCCGGAGTCGTAAGACTCGTAAGGTCCAAACCTGGAAAAGTTGCACAGTGAGGAGAAAAAACAGTAAGCTTACTAATGTTATACATTTCAAAAGACAAGTTATCAGTTGACATTTATCAACTAAAATCAATTTATTACTATACTGGTCTGTACAGTTGTGTTATTGTTCAAACTTGATTAGGGCTGGGCAAACCACACTATGACCAGATAGAAAGCTATCTGAGCCATGTTTGCTACAAACGATTCTAAAGTTCAGTATGCTTGAACTTTATTTACTTAAAATTTTCAGCAACACTTATTTACTAAAACATTATTATAGCCCAGCCCTAGTCTCACAAAAATAATCACCTGCAGACATTCATAGGCTAGTCAGACTCTCCTTTCTTCAAAATCATGCCTTCATATTCTAACAGTTAAACAGCAGCTGAAAGGCAGCTTTGTTCTGAACTGGGGGGGGAAGTGTGTGTATCCCCCCCCTTTTCTTTTAAGTGGTATAGTTGTGAGTCTTACACACCCAACAGTTCTAATTTTAACATGCTCTTCCACTCTATTTGTACTTTTGAAACATTTTCTTCCCTGTGAAAAAAAATATCAATCTCCTAATCCAAGAGTTCATGATCTTACAGATCATTAAGTCTAGCAACGCAGGATTTTAAAGAGTCTACCTAACGCACGCACACTGAACATGGAAACAGTCCTTGGCACTTCAGAGTGCAATATCAGAGAGATGAAACCTTTAGTTATTTACCAAGTGTTTGCTTTATCTGGAAGGGTGGGTAAGGCTAGAAATCATCAATACTTGTAACCACTTGGAAGGGAAACACCTTAGTGTCCCTGCAGGGTTATAACAGGCTGGTTCAGCTTGGGAAAAACAACTACAAGAGACTCAAATTACTGCATCTACAGTAAACTCTATATCTTCACCTGAAAATATGTTGGTCTCAAAAGACTCAAAGATAGACAGAAAAGGACATAATCTACAGAAAGAGCCCATGCGCAACATTAACGTTACACAGCAAGAAACATTTCAGTATTCAAGTAGTCATTCAACCTCAATCATATACAGATTACTATATGGTAGGTACAGCTCATTCCTGAATCTCAGATCAGACTTTTAAGTCCAGCTTAATGTTGACCATTGAACAAATTATACTTAACTAAAATGTTTAACAACCGTGCAGCAAAACACAACACTTTTCCAGCCTCCCTAATTAGTACTGTCCTTGCCCAGTAGCACCACAGCAATTACAGCCAGACAAGAATTCAAGGGCGCACATAAGAAAACCATCTAAGTTTTCTTCACATATTTCCTCCAAGATAGAATTACTACTCTGAAAAGCATGCTTCTTTGAATACGGTATTACGACTTAAATCAAATCAGCTGCTCCCTACTGTTTTTATCTGAAAGAGCAACAGTAATGGCATTCTCACATTAAATACACAGCTTTAAGACCACTGCATCGGAATTTTTATTTTCAAACTAATCCATCTTGCAAAGCAGCCTAGAACATCCACACAGTTTTAAATGTAAACAGTACCTGCCAATGAAATAATCTGGACATGACTTTCAGATTCAATACCACGATCATTTCAGCACTGCACATTCAAACCAAAGAACACATACCCTAAATGTTCCTTGAAAACGGAATGTTGATAGATTCAGTCTAAGGCACCAAACCAGTTAGGTCTAGCCTGCTATGTCAGAAATGCTCTGTGAGGCCAATCAGCTACAAATTGCTAGCTATTACCAAAACATAAAACTTCTTTCATTGTCATTCCAAGACGCATTGTTTCTCTGTCAAACTTTTCCACAAATATGCAGAGTATTCCAAGGATCTAGCTCCTACAGTTTAGCATTTGCTAATATTTATCAAAAAGGAAGACTCAGAACAGAAGTGTTCATACAAAATCATAACAACATGCCTCAGGAACACTTAAGTTAGAAGATAGAATGACGTAAATTTAAATTGGATTTGATCAATTTCTGGGACAACTAAAGGATTATTTTACCTGTTACCACCACCACCACCTCCGCCTCCACCTCCATGACTCTCCATCCCATAGGACTGGTTTAGGTAAGAGTCCATGGATCGTGGGCCACCATAGCCTCCATGCCCATAATCACGGTCCATGTCTAAAAAGAGAGCAGAAAAATGTTTATAAAGAAAGCAAAGAAGTCTTAAGTGATCTAGCTTAAATTGTTAAGTAAAACATTAACTCTTTGCCACAGTGCTTACAAGCAAAATACAGAACTGTCAGTTGCAAATCAGTTTTGACACTGCTTAGGGAAGCCATGTGTTTTTGTCATCATCTGAGCACCTCTTAACTGAAATCAAGTTCATGTTTTCCCTAGTAGTGGATTAACTTGGGATTGTTGTTCCATCAGCCAGAATTTGGATGAAAGTTAAATTAAGAGAATTAAATGAAGAAGCCCAATATAAAACACACCAGAAGTTAAGGGAGAATTAAGACCACTTCCCATCCTTTAATAATGCACACAGCTCACAGCTACCTGCTTTCTCTGTCCAAAACCACAAGAAACCTTCACTCACACAGACAAAGACCCTGTATCAAGGCTGCAAACTCTCATGCTGTAGTGTGGGCTCAGTATGTATGTTGCAATCAAAACTATTTTCTCCAATCACACTAACAAAAAACCCACTCAGATCTGCACTGACTTGCAGTTCACTAACTGTACTAAGCTGGTAGCATTTCTTAGTTGATATCACTTGATGACATCATCTTATAATACAGTCTAGCAAAAGAACCAACTTCTTCCTCACTATTAGAAGCCTGATGCAAAAGTTCTTTCCAATTAAATAACCATTGCTTCACAAGCATGACTTTTAGTCTTGCCGTAACATACACAATTAACACTTCACTGGTATCCCAGTGACAAAAACTGCCTGCAAAAACACCAATTTTGGACAATATAAAGAAAGCCTGGCAAGTGAAATCTCACAAAAAAGGTAATGTAAAGAAAGAAAAAACAGTGAACACAAGAGTAAAACAAAAGCACACAGAGTTGTCCACTCAACAAGAGAACATTTCATACACCTCAAAAATCTCCAACTTTAAATCACTGATTTTCCAAAAGGTAACAGGACAGTAAGTTAACTTGAAGTAATGAGAAATTTTCCTTTTTCCCCCCAACTTTCTAAAAAATTAAAGATGCTACTTCTGAAGCAAAAACTTTGAACACTGAAGTCACACTGCACTTTTCCACATTCCAAACATACAATAAAGATTTTGCAGCAAAGCACAATGAAAGTTTTCAAAATACTAATCCTGTAGCACCACAGTGCATTAACTTAAACTGCAAAAACCTACTCTTAAAGAAAGCAGCTCAGCCTTCTGATAGAATCATGTAATACTTCTCCCTGGTGTGACTGAGTGATCTCCCACCTAAACCAGTGTAATACCCTCAAGATTGCCTACATAAAGATGCAGGCCAGTAAAAAGAATAAAGCAGTCACAGAATTGCTTTAAAATAAATAAATCTCAAAGGAAAATCAAAGTTTCCAGAAGAAAGTAACAAGGAAGTTTAACATGTGGATGAGAGGCAATGGACAGAAACCAGAACAAAGGACCTCAACATGATAAAAAAAACTTCTTTATTATGAAGGTGACTAAGTAGAGTTTCCCTCTCTACAGACTTTCTAAAACTGCCTGGACATGCTTCTGTGTGGCCTGCCATAGGCAATGATGTTTTGGCAGGGAGGGCTGGACTCAATTTCCAGAGGTCCCTTCCAAACCCTACCATTCTATGATTCCATGTAGTAGGTAAGACTCAAAAATCCACTGGTACAAAGGACTCCATTTAAGAGAAAAAGCTTAAGATCAGGGGAAATTTGAAATCATATTCACAGCACAAAGAAACAAAATAATTTTCAGTAGTGTTCTACATGTGGAGTGCATGAAAAGGCTAAGAAGATGAGAAAGGATAGAGATTTTGCAAGTAATAAATGAAAAAGATTACTTCAGTAAAAAAAATTCCTAACATCTTTCCACATTTTTTAAAAAAGTAAAAACCTGAACCAAGCTAAAATTCCTTTAAATTTTAAATTCATAATCCACAACGACTTCAACAGTCTAAAGAATGCACTGTGCAATGTTAAATACCACTTTTCCAGGTACGTTACATTTTTCAGACTGGTATGTCTGCTATAAGATCACAAGCCTGCCATTAGACACAGAAGTTTTAACACATCATTGAGTCCCACACAAAACAAGGAACCAATCCAACAACTGAAACAAATTTTCAGAATACCAAGAAAAGCCATTTCCTTTTCCAGATCAAAAGCACAATAGTTACAGCAATCAAAATAGTAATGTGAACAGTTAATAGTATTACTGTTAATTATATTAACAGAGTTTATTTGACAGGCAATGCCATCTCTGTCTCAAATCACATCATTAGGAAGGGACAATGGTAAAATTACAGCAGTCATCAGCCATCTAAAGTGCTCCACACTGGCTAAAGTTTCCAACAGGAAAAACCTTGCCAAGAACTCAAATGAAAACTGGGCAAAGATTAAAACTCTCAACATCCATCTTCTATTGCCATCTACTGGCCCCCTACGTAACAGTTTTTAGCCCACTCTAGAGAACACAGAGAAGACAAAGCTTTGTATGTATCTGAATGTACATAGAATGCATACATCATAATTCACATTAGTACGTATGAATAGAAGGCTTAAACTGTCATAATGAAAACGCTTCTACAGAGGTTCACGAAAGGAACACCTAACTGTGCAACATATATTTGGTTACTTGCCACAGGACAAGCCTGGGTTCACTTTAATACTAGTGTCATCAGATCTCAGAAAAACCATGTTCTGCTTAACAGCTACAGTGAATATTCCAGTAAGATACAGAAACTGCTACTTAAGAAGAGCCTTTTCTACTATATATCAAAAGGACATTTAATTTGGAATCAATGCAGAAGATTAAGAACCAGGGTCATAACTTATTTTACTATGATGAAAGATAAATGCAAAACAGTATCACTGGCAAAAAAGCTAAGACTCAAAGAATGAATCATATCAATTACAGTACTGCAATCAAAGGTGCACCTATAAACCAACATGTTATTTTCGTATAACAGCAAGAGTATGAAGAGATCCAACAGCAAACACTTCTTCGATGGCATCTGTAAATGAATCTTCAGTGCAGTTTATGACAAAAGTTTTTGTATTAACATTGCTTTAGTACTCACTTGCATGCTGGCAAGGCATGTCAAACCATCTCCTGAATTAGTAAACTCCCAACCTTAATTAACTTCAAAAATTTCCTTTTTGTTGCCTCTACATGGCATTTTTCATAGCATACAAACAACAGCTAGTTTTTGCTGTATCACGTTTGCTTTACGTGCTTTTTATACTCCTTCCCAAACTGTTAAACTTCTTAAAAAAGGGGGGAGGGGGGGAGACACTTTAAAAAAAATAGAAACCGTTCCAGGTGTACTTTTTTCTGTGTCTGCATAGAAGGGGAAGATGTGCCCCTTCTCTTCAACAAAAGTTGTAAGAATCAAATGCAGTAGTCCACAAGAACATAAAATACTGATTTATGCAAAACCCATCATAAGAAAAGTCTCTAATTCCACATTTCCCACCCTCCACCCTCATTCCTTGATCTCACAATTTTGATTTGGAACGTGCAGGAGTTCATGTTGACATGCCCAAGATGAAAATCAAGTCTCATTCCCAGCCAGTTATAACTCCTCCAGAAAACATGTGCAGTCAAACCACGTTACGTACTCTCAGCAACCCGGTTGTTGCTTGTTTTATTTTTGTTTTTGCCAACACTGACTGTTCAGCCCCAACGCTTTTTACAGGTTAGACGTATTTATAGCTCATACCTGAGACTGACCCACTGGGCATGTTCACACCACAATGCATGGGGGTATCTGGGAATCTCCAATCTCTGTCTTCAGCTGGAGAGGATGGGTCAGTGAGAATGACTTAGTGCTTAGCAAGAACTGGAGGGGAGAGACAGGGAGCCGCAACAAGAGGCGGCTTTTTCTCCTGTCCGATCTCCAGTCTCCTGACACGACCCCCTCACGGAGCTCGCCCCGAGCTCCCCCCGTTTCTGCCCGCAACCCCCCGCCCACCGCTTCCCGCACACCCCCCGCTCGCCCCGCGCCCCAGGGCGCCTCGCCCCGCGGAGGGCCGCCCGTCCCCGCGCCGCCCGCCATCCCACACCGCCCCCCGGGAGGGCCCTCCTTCCGCGCAGCCCTCCCGCCGCCAGCCACCCGACCTAGGGGGGGGGGGGGGCGGCGAGAAGGAAGACGAGAATGTGGACGAGGGGGACTCTGTCCTGCGCGGAACAAAGCAGCAGCTGCCATTTTGAGACGCGGCCAGGCCCCGCGGCAGCAGCAGTAGTAGCGGCGGCCGAGCCCTACCCTTGTTCTAGGGGTGCGCTCTCACCTTCCCCGTAGTCCATAGCGACGGCAAACTCTGTGTCTCTCAAAGGCTACCAGCCGCAGGAGCGAAGCACAGCAACAAGCTCGACTTCTCTCGACAGCGTCCTACGCCACAATGAGGCGAGGCGCGACCTGCGAGCGTTAACGCGGCCACAGTGCGCGATGATTGGTCCGGGCGCTGTGTGACGTCATCAGGCTGACCAGCACGGGGAGAGAGCCTGAGACCGGCGGCGACGCCGAGTGACGCACTGGCGCAGGGGGCCCGGATTGGCTATGTCACAAGGGAGGCCGCGCAGCGGCCATCTTAGGCTCTGGCAGACGCCATTTTATGTTCTGGCGTCAGGCTGTGCTTGAAACTCTTCCAGGCTTGGCAGTATCGAAACGCGCAGAGCTTTACCCTCTCCTGCACACATCCTTGGGCTCTGGTGAAGAAGCCACTGCGGAAAACACACTACCCTGTTCACAGTTACTCATACCTGTCCTTATGTCGAGCTGGAAGTCAGGCATTGACTGGTCGGGGAGAGCTTTAAGTGAGTTCCTTGCAGCTCCACAGCCCGGAGCGTGAGAAGCCGCGTCCCACCGCCCTGCCAGCTTCTAGGAGAGACTGCTGCTGTCTTTATACAAACCAAACTGTTTGCAAAATGAAAAATATAAGCAATGCCATTCCTGTAATGGCACCCTTGTATGAAACAAATATCATAGTGCTGGTTTATCTGTCAGTCTCAAGACAAAAGTATTTCAGCAAGCCGCACTTAAACACTGAAACTGACTAATGGTAAACATGGATTTCAGTTAGGTGTGGGAGAGCACTGTGCTCCTCTATGCAGCCAGAGGAGGAAACAAACTGCTCCAGACACACTGAAAAAGGTCTCAAAGCCTTCTGTGCCGGTCTCATACCGACACGAGTTTAATTGCTTATAGTTTCTTAATGTTTTATATAACCCTGAAAGAAAGAAAGTATGTGAGAGAGTGATCAGCAGATCTTGTACAGAACACTTCATAATACGGCTCTGAGGACAGCTTGTGGGTGAACTCTGGTCGTAAGGGTGGGCAAAAACATCTGATAGCCTTTGATTCTTCGGGTGAAATAAGGCTTCTTTCAGGCTTGGGTGGCTGCAGGATGGCATCAAAACCTTCCAGTTTGTCCCTATCTGAAAAGTAGCACAAGCCCCATTACAGGAAAGGAAAATTTATCTTGCCCAGATCCAGAGTCCCTGTTTTGTATTAAACTGAACTCTTAAAAGACTGGCAGAGAAGTCAGTTTCCCTCCCCGAGCTCTGGATGGCAGCAGATGCGAATGTACTTGAACCACAGGCTTCGGCTGCGGCGATGAAGTGCACCACAGCAGGCCTTTCTCTGCTATCTCAGCTCCCTTCTCTCCCCAGCATCACAGAACAAATACATGCAGAGAAAATTATTATTCCCCACTAAAAGGAATCTTTCCTTCCGCTTCACCAGTGATATATTATGCTTGGGCAGAGCAGTGATTTCAAGGTCCAAGTGGGCCTCATAAAGACTTGTTGGTGCACCCACCCCTCTACACATGCACTTTTGTGCAGACTGGTGAAGTTTCTTTCACTGAACGTGTGCTGGTTTGAGACTAACTGAAGTATTTTACTGAGAGAAATTAAATCCTTAGCTGTGAAAAGGAAAGAAGAAAAACAACATGTGCCCTATTTCACCATTCTTCTGCTGAGGAACACAACTAGTCAAAGTACAGATAAGATGAGCACTTCACACACACATACTGCTCACCTCTCCAGGCTGTGCCTTCTTTCTGGTGATTCTGCCTTTAACTTTTTTTTCCCCCTAACCTCCTTGCCATCTATTTTTTTGACGTCTCACCTCAGATCTCCAGATTTATGACGTGAGACATACATGGGTTGATCTCGTTATTTCTGAAGGGAGAGAAAGAGGGAAGGGGATTTGTGTTGGGAGCCCTCCTGGGGACTCTGATTGTTTCTGGGAGTGGTATTGTGTTTCTGTGTTACTTTTTAACTTGTATGTTTCTGTCTATAGCTGTATAGATTGT
Source organism: Tricholaema leucomelas (assembly GCA_013400475.1). Classification (NCBI taxonomy): domain Eukaryota; kingdom Metazoa; phylum Chordata; class Aves; order Piciformes; family Lybiidae; genus Tricholaema lacrymosa; species Tricholaema leucomelas. The sequence continues at coordinate 186,385 of WAAF01013227.1, forward strand.
AAATGCCTGCTTGTATATTGTGCTAAGCTGTAAAAATAAAGCTTCATTCCTTAATTACCAGATGTCTGAGTCTAGTCTGGGTGATTTTCTTAAGTGTGTGTGTGGGGGGTAACTCCCAAACCATCACAGAACATGAGATTTTTTACAATAGTCATTTTCGTATGCATTCAGGTCAGTATGCCTCATGTTGGCAACAGAGCAGCCTCTTTTCTGCAGCCTTTTTTTGGCACTCCTGCATGCATCACTGCTCAGCCTGATTTGTAGTCTTGTGCTTATGAACAGGCACAAGAAGCAGCAGCACCACGCTGCCCTGCAGGTGGGAGGAGACCAGTGCAGGAGCTGTACAGTCAGAGGTTCCTGCTGGAGGCACCCACCAGTGGGCATCCGCCTCTGCAGGACTGCCAAGGGCCTGCCTGCCACTTCACCACAACCTGGCACAGATGTTTCTTCTCAAGAAAGAAGAAGACGTACTTGAAGATTGATCCTGTACAAGCAAATGCATGGGCACAGCTTTCAATTTGCATTTTGCTGTATGCAAATTGAAAAATGTAAAGAATTAAGAAATGAGCAGATATATGCACAGAGTCTAAAGGCTGTCCTAGGTAACTGTGATGTTTTGGGTGTTACCTGCCCTCCCACTCTTATGAAATCACCCAGACTAGACTCAGCCAAGTTGGAAATTAGAATGAAGCTTTATGTTTACAGCTTAGTACAATATACAAGCAGGTATTTACAATATATGCAGCTATAGACAGAAATACACAAGTTAAAAAGTAATACAGAAACACAACAGCCCTCCCAGAATCCAGAGACCCCAGGAGGGGCTCCCAACTACCTTTCCACCTCCTTTCCACCCCTCTACCTTATCCCAGACTTTGCCTTACGTGCAAGATGAGTTTGGAGAATCAGCCAGGGGGGTTAGAAAGCAGATGGGTTAGTTACACAGACAGCAGGTTAGGGAGAAAAGTGCAGGCAGTGAGAGACACACAGCAACTGTGTTATCTACGTTTGTGTTCTTGTTTTTATATATCTCAGCAAGCCTATGAGTGAAGTAGGCATCACCATTGTTTCCTTCTCGCAGCCTGTAATCTAATTCTTCTCACCAAAATATCCCAGCTAGGCTCAAACTAGCACAGTAACAATTCCGTACAAATGTTGTGGGCATAAACTGATTTTCTAAGGTGGCCTGAAACACAGCAGTCAAAATTGTAAAGTATGATCATTCAGGCACTAGACAGAAGAGGAGGGACTTTGACATGCAGCCCTGCCAACACACAGGTATGTTTAGGCTTTTATAGTTACTGTCCCAGAACCAGAACTTCAAGGAAAAGAAATGAGTTCTGGGGACAAACCAAGGCTACAGCAGGTATAATATGCAATTTATTTTGGACTCGATACAAACAGGTCAGCAAAAGCGTATTATTTTAGACTTAATTATGATCAATGGGCCACTGTTGGTTTCAGGCTTTTTAAAACAAAGACTCCTTCTTTCCTCCCTGCAGGACTCCAAAAAGGAAAAAAAAAATCTAAGCTAAGCAAAGCAGACCAAAATGGAGACATAAGAAGAGAAAGGGAACAGACCACTATTGTACTTCATTCATTCTCAGTGATCCAAAATGTGAATGTTTCAGTTAAGTGTAGAATCTCCCTGTGCAATTTTCTTCTTCTCTTGAATTCATGCTCTGCTACTTCCTTAGGCATGTTTTCTTGGGATTTTTTGTAAATTCTTCAAAGCAGCACAGGGATAAGAGAGCAATCAGTGATTTCTCCAAGCACACACTGCAGTGTAGTTATTTTGAACTACAGACCTTCTGTAGTTCAATGCTGTAGTGACACACACCCTCTCCTCTCTCAAAGTGCTGTTTTCTTCTTCTGTTTCATTTAAAGCATTATCTAAAAACGGAATAAATGCTGAAAAATTACTATTGATTAGTGCTACCAGTGGTTAGCAAACAGGGACTAGCAATTGTGGAGTTCTAATGCTGACAAATCCTTTGTATTTCATTGCAGTGGAGCTCATCTAAAGCTCATCAACAGTAACAGGAATGGGGGTTCTTCTGGCCTGTGATGAAAACTCTCCACCTCTTAACTTGGTTTAGACCAGATATGATTGATGTTGTTTATACATCTACAGCACATCTCTCCAACACTGCTTCTTTCTGGTACTGTTAAAGCACCAGGCACAGCAGTGGAATACATATTTATTTATCTCTACTAGATTAGTTTGCTCAATGCCTTATCCAGCCTGGCCTTGAACACCTCTGAAGAGACACTGACAAGTTCTGTGGGCAACCCATTCCAATGTTTCAATACCTTCACAGTGAAGAATGTGTTCCTCTAATCTAAATCTAGCCTTTCTCAACGTCCTCCTGCCCTCTTGCTCTGTCTCTCCCAAAGCTCTCTCAGGAGTTTGTTCTAATACTATTATTGGTCTCAATGCAAAGGTATCATCTAGTTGATTGGACAGGGCTGGGTGATAGAATAGGTCTCTTCTAACCTGGTTGATTCTATGATTTTAATTTTTAATACGTATCTCTATTGACATTTTACATTTTCAAGAGTTGGCTTTCTTTGCATTTTAAGAGAATGGGGTGTGGGGCAGGAACTTGAAAATTGCATTGATTCATTAAATCTAATTACCTTTGTTTATTCTTAGATGTTAACACAAACACAAATCCTTCCATCTGAGCCTCACAGAACCATGGTAACCATCTAGGGCCATGCTGATTTCGGTGGGCTTTTATGTCCATCCTCCAAGTGTAAATCAGAGCCTTAATATGGTATTTCTAGAGCTGAAATACTATAGCCTCTGTATGTATGTATTGTACAACACAAGCATAACAAATGCCCTGAAATTCAGTAGAAGGGAGTGGAGATATCTGAATGCAGAAACATGCCGATCACATTTTCCTTTCCTACAGGAATAAACCCAACTTACAATACAGATTAAAAACCAATCAAACTTAACAAACGTCTTCATGTACCTCCTTTACAAGAAAGACTAGAAGCTTTCAAATGTGCCATAGCACAGACCTTCTGCTACAGATCCCACTAGACCCTCATCAGTATCCCACAAACAGCAGTCAGCATTCACTGGAATGAGCAATTGCTGTAACTTTTGGGACACAGTGGAACACAGAAGTGAGAGTAGCAGGATTTGTTTCAGTCTTTGGTTTGTTGTTTGGCATGATTTGCAATCCCTAGTTTGTTTGGAATAGAGAGATGATAACAACTTCACTGCCACACAGCCGATAGCAAGTCAAAGCTGCATAGGTGTCCTAAACAAAGATAGAACTGGACTTGTTATTGCTCATTGGCCTTTCACTGTTAGTCAACTCTCTGATGTCTTGGAGCACTTCTTTCAGTTGCAGTTATATGTCTATTTGTCCCTGGTGTTAGAGTCATAGAATTGATCTGGTTGGAAGAGATCATTAAAGTCATGGAGTCAAACCATTATGTTACTCTACTAAATCTGGCACTAAACCATGTCCCTTAGCACCACATCTGTGCCTCTTTTAAACACCACCAGTGATGGGGATGCAACCCTCTCTGGGGAGCCTCTTCCAGTGTTTAATAACACTTTCAGCAAAGAAGTTTCATCTAATACCCAGTTTAAATCTCTCCTGGTGCAACCTGAGGTCATTTCCTCTTGTTCTATCATTTGTTACTTGGGAAAGAAACTGACACCCACCTGCCTTCTTTCAGGTAGTTGCAGAGAGTGAGAAGGTCTCTCCTCAGCCTCCTTTTTTCCAGAATAAGCAACTGTGATGGTGTGGGTGTGATGGTGTGGGGGTTACCCACCCCCCCTCCTACTCTTATGAAATCACCCAGACTAGACTCATCCAGCTGGAAATTAAGGAATGAAGCTTTCTATTTACAGCTAGCACAATTTACAAGCAGGTATTTACAATCTATACAGCTAGACACAGAAATATACAAGTTAAAAAGCAATACAGAAACACAACAGCCCTCCCAGAAACCAGAGTCCACAGGAGGGGGTCCCAACCACCCTTCCAGCTTCTTTCCACCCCTCTACCTTATCCCAGACTTTGCCTTACGTGCAAGGTGAGTTTGGAGGATCGGCCAGGGGGGTTAGAAAGCAGAAAGATTAGTTAGACAGCAGGTTAGGGAGAAAAGTGCAGGCAGTGAGAGACACACAGCAACTGTTATCTACATTTGTGTTCTTGTTTTTATACATCGCAGCAAACCTATGAGTGAAGTAGACATCACCATTGTTTCCTTTTCACAGCCTATAATCTGATTTCTCTCACTAAAATATTCCAGCTAGTCTCAAACTAGCACAACAACCCCAGTTCTGTCAGCCGCTCCTCACGGATCTGTTCTGCAGATACTACACCAGCTTTGTTACCATTCTATGGACCTGCTCCAGGACCTCAACGTCTTTCTTGCAGTTAGAGATGACTGTGCCACATTCTGTCTAACCTTCCCTGTCTTTTAAAAGGAAAAAAAAGGTAGCCACACAAGGTATACAACTGACAGTGCCAGCATTTTTCAACCCTTCCTTAGAGGTACTTATGTGTCGGAAAGGACACAAACCTATTTCCCTCACAACAAACTTCACATGAAAGTAGACTTTATGTATATGCCCTCTTCCAGACGCCAAGCAGCTGAAGTAGCAATGAGCCACTCACAGCAAGGGCTTATTCACACTGTTTTTCTAGGAAGTTGGGGCCATGCTTATACGTTTGAAGCACTGTTTAGATAGAAGCTGAAACTGGCAGGTTCCAAGATAAAAAAACATGAAGATAAGTAACGTTTGCAGCACACGGCAGTAGTCAGACAACTTAGTTCATGTATACAGGCATGTTTAGATGCACATCCTTTAAAACTAAAAGTCACCATTAACTAGGATAGTGTCTCTGTGACTAAAGACAAGAATGCTTCACAGAGATGTGAAAAAGCACACAGTCTTCTAGGGGAAAAAAATAAACACTGGATGCATTTTTCATGTAACTCAAATGACTGAGGATTATTAACATGGTCTCTAGCCCTTGTGACTGTGGTTAGTATAGACAAATCCATGAGCTTGCTACAGATAGAAAGAGAGAAGCCTGAAGAGGAAAGCTCCAGATGAGAAGGTTCCAGTCCAAGCAATCCCCCATGAAGGGAGCATTTTAAACCAGAAAACTTATCCTTGCCATAGCACAGCAGGCTGCCACATGCACTCTGACATCTGGCCTTCTCTCTGCAGTTAATAGGACATGGTAGCATATTTGTTAGTGCTTTTGTAGGGAAATGGGTAGGAAAGGGCATGTCACTTGCTCTTCCATGCTGCAGCAAGCAAGTATAAGGATATGGGCTTCCTACAGAAACTGTTTAGGGGTAGGATGCTGCTTGTATTCCTGCACCTCCACCTTCAAAATTACCAGGAATACACAAAGAGCTTTTAAAAAATGGGGGAAAAAATATGATAGAGGGGGAAAAAAGGTTGAGGGTATATTTATATGCACTTGCAGGCCACTTTCTGAGCCTTTGCTTGTGGGCTTTTATTCTTGAACTTTTCCCTATGATTCTGCTCAGTATTTTTTCCTAATTTTTGATTGACTGTTTTTCTTGTTATTTAAAGCTTTGGCTTCCATGCTTTCTTGAGTCAGACTGCAGAGGTGTACAGCAAACACTAAATGTTATAAGTTTTGTGGTAGAATCATTAGGATGTCAACATACAGTTAGGGGTAACATTTTGGATATTTTTGCTTATGCTTCCAAAGTAGTTCCCACTGGGAGCAGTTTCCAGCTGGCGCTATACACCTGCCATGAGAGCTCTCAGCATTCTCTTCTTTTTTCCTTAACATTTGTTAGGTTGGTGAATATTACCAAAAGAGCTGATGTACAGAAGGTGTTTTCTCACAGTGCAGGATGAGAAAATTGACATCTGGTTTTGCTAGATTTACGTTACAGGATTGTGGTGGTTTGGGCCCCCCCTCTCCCCCCCATTTAGAACTCACTCAGACTAGACTCACCTGGCTCTGGAAACATGAATGAAGCTTATATTTACAGCTAGCACAATAGACAAGCAGATATTTACAGTATATACAGTTATAGACAGAAATATACAAGGTAAAAGGTAATACAGAAACACAACTCCCCTCCCAGAAACCTGAGTCCCCAGGAAGGGCTCTCAACCACCCCCTTACCTTCTCCCCTACCCCTCTCAACCTTACCCCAGTCCCAAGGAAGAAATGGAGGCTCAGCCAGGGGGATTAAGAAGCAAAGGTGAATCAGCCAAAGCAAATGGAGGGTGAGGTTAGAGAGTAAGATGGAGTTCAGCCAGCAGCCCCAGCTCCCCAGCAGGTGAAGAGCCCAGAGCAAAGCCCAGAGTGAAGTGACTTTATCTATGTTTTGCTTTTTATTCTAATACATCTCAGCAAGACTGAGAGGGAAGTAGACATCACCATTGTTTTCATTTCACAGCCTATGATCTAGTCGTTCTCAGCAGAACATTCTAGCTAGCTTCAAACTAGCACAAGGATGAACATTGTGGCACACAAACTTTCATGCAACAGTTTATCTCCAGGTTGCTGACATTTTATAGAGAAATTGCTGCATAGTTTCATGAAAACAAGGACCATATGCAGAACCCTTTAAAATGTACAAGAGAAGGAGGTTACAGCCTCTTTCTCACACTGCATGCATGATACTTCTTGTGTGTTTCAAGGATGACAGAAATTTCAGCAAACACTTTGCCACTTAAGGCTCATAAGATCTGCATATGCTGTACGTGTTACTGGATCAGATTTATGCGTGTATAGAATCATAGAATCAAGCCTTGGTATGAATTGAGAGATGCTCTCCACAGCCTGAGCACATTCATCATAGAATCATAGAATCAACCAGGTTGGAAGAGACCTCCAAGATCATCTAGTCCAACCTAGCACCCAGCCCTATCCAGTCAACTAGACCTAAGTTGACTGGATAACCTAAGGCACACTAAGTGCCTCATCCAGTCTTTTCTTCAACACCTCCAGGGATAGTGACTCCACCACCTCCCTGGGCAGCCCATTCCAATGGCAAATCAGTGTGAGGATGGCAATGTCTGTCAACATTTCCTCCACAATACCTGAAAGCACTTGGAAAGTAGTGCTGGCTGCCTCTTGACAATCCCAAGGAAATGTGGATTTCACTCATTTCTGCATCCCAGTGCCATGTACATCCTAGGCATTTAATTCCAGCCAGACTCATTGTCTGTGGTCCCAATCCAGGAGCACTTTAAGTGCAGATAATCTAATCCTCCTTGTAGATCTTAATAAAGATAGGTAACACATTTTCTGCACTGGTGCACAACCCCACCCTACTTTTGAGGGCTTTTTTCAAGTCTCATCCTTTCATCCAGTTTATGTGCAGCTACACAAAAAGTTCATCAGCTCTCCTGAAAGGACCTTTAGAGCAAGGGCAGATGTGAGCATTGGGGGATAATGGGGGCTTCAAAGGTGATTTTTCCTCACCTACTTTTGCTGCCAAGGGACATACAACCTCAGCTCCCGTTGGGTTAATGAGTTCACCTCCTTCATAGAATCATAGAATCAACCAGGTTGGAAGAGACCTCCAAAATCATCTAGTCCAATCTATCTCCCAGCCCTATCCAGTCAACTAGGCACTAGGCCATGGCACTTCACCACTGAGACTCCCCTCACAAAGCACAGAAGTATCTTAGGTATCTGTGGGAAGGAGGCATGAATATTTGTCTTTTTTCTCTTCTATGTGGCTTATGTTAAGCATTCTGGGACAGAAAGGTCAGATCAGGACTCAAACGAAAAAGAAATGTATACATTTTTCTTTGCTGTTGACATTTACCACTCATCCCAGTCACTTCCAACCACAGACACTGGAACTGGCTTTGTTATGGGCTCTGACCCAGAACTTTCCTCTGGCTAAGGTATGACTCTCTTCCTTTTCCTCTCACCTTTCCTAGTTATGGCTCCAGCAACTACAGGTGAGCTAGCCTAGAGGTAGTGTGAGGGGTATGTGCTTATGTATTTTTCAGAGTCAAAACCCAAATGCTAACATACATGTCTATTTTATCATTAGGCCCAGATTCCCAGGGCCAGCTTCAGAGCACCAGAATTAGCACTCCAGAAAGCACTCAGTCTGCCTTGCCTCCTGCCGCATTCCTGCATGTAAAATACTGAGGTTTGGAAAGAGATTCAGCATGGGTAAAGCCTGAAACCATCCCCAAGCGCTCGGGTTGTTCAGCTCACACCCATGTGCAAAGGCTAGCTACAGCTCCATGTGGTTCAGAGACCACACGTGAGATGGCTGCCCCAGGGACTGGTGGAGGCTAGACCAGCTTTAGCTTTCTCCTTGTATTATGTATAAGAAAGTTTTCCTGCATTGTGTTTGTTCAGTGGAATTCTGATGCAGAGCCAAGATTGCAACCACCTCAGAAAAGTGTGATTCATCAGATGGCATTTGCAAGGGGCCACCCCAGTGTCTGTCTCTTGAAAAACCTCTGGCTACAGCAGTGAAATAGTTGTGCCAGTGCCAGTGCTTGTACAGGTGAGTGTCCCACAGAGGTGGGTGTTCCTAGCAGGCACTGATAGATTGTTTATTTAGTGCATGACTGCAAGCAATTTTAGTTTAGTCAACTAGAACAGGCTTTCAGTAGTACAGGAAATAAAAAGAGTTTCCATGTTATTTCTGAAAACTATATAATTTATCACTTTTTCCTTTCCTCTGGGCAACATCTCCCCTTTGCATAAATTTGTTAAGATGTAGAAAGTCTCCAAGATAGATACCAGGGGAAGAAAAGCAAAAGCAGCAGTCACAGGGAAAAAAAAAAATCCACCACAACAATGAAACAAAAAACAACCAAACCAAACAAACAACCCCCCCCCAAAAAAAAAAAATCAAATCAACAAACCTCAAACAAACACAGAACACTACTTTCTGTCCACATTACACCAAAAAATTTGCAAAATTCCTTGGCACCAGAAGCACAAGGAATCAAAGCCACCTACTAGTAGGCAAAGGTGGGGCAGTGGGGCTCCTGTATGAGCAGTCAGGGTGGTCCCAGCAACATCTGGAGATGTATTTTCTGCATACATTTGATGTACAATTGAATCATCCCTTGCTGACATCCATGCCACTGCTAGTCAGAACAGCCGGATTAAAGGCAGCACTAGAACATGGTCCTGCACTATGATCACATCCTCCCTTGGCACATTTGTTGGCCTTGAGTGAAAAGGTCAGAGATACCCATGTATTTATTTAAAACACAGAAATTAGATTGCTATTAAATGTGGGACAGGGTCACCTAAAATGTCAGCTGTAAAATGTGGGAGTTTGAATCACAGCTTCACATCTCCTCAGATGATGTTCACCTGAGGATCTGAATAAGGACAGTGGAAAACAAAATGACTGTTGTTTATAAAGTTCTATAGTCCTGTCAGGCCTAATTCCTTCAGCAAGTTAAAGAACTGCATAAACTGACCACAATAACCAAAGTAATGTCCCATCTGCCCAGGGCCCATCCAGCCTAGCAAGGTTTGTGCCAGAGCAACTGTCTCTCCATGGACCATCTCCATTTCTCTCCTCAAAGAAAACACACAAGTTGTCCATTTAAAGCCACTTAGCAAATGCTGTAAGTCACAAGAAGAGCTGAGCTATAGCTCAGCAACAGTGGATATGGCTTTGTCAGTCCTAGGTCTCAGATTAAATCAATACTCTCACCATATAATTGATGCATAGAAAATGAAAATTAATTGATGGCCTTGGATCTTTTCCCAGCAGGCTGGTGTCCTCTTATCAATGTCACCAGAACGAATAGCACCAGCTGACCCTTCTCTTCAGGCTTCAGAAGGAATTACCTAGCTGAATTTCAGCCTTAAACCTGCTCCCTGACTAGTTCTAGATCCAGGCACAACAGTGGGGCTGACTGGCCAGTAATTCACTGCTATTTGCCTGGCTGAACCACATCACCCAAGACAGGGACAACATAGAGCTTGGAAGCTTTTCAGCCACAAGCACATTTCTTTGCCTGTTACTCATGTCCTTGTAAACACATATTCCCAAATAGCATTTGAAGATCCACATTATATACTGTATTTGTATTTGCTCTTGGCATGCCTTGAACAGTGAAAATCAATAAGGCAGAAGCTTGAAGCCCTGGTATTTGTCCAGTAAACATCCCATACACACAGTCCTTCATTGCTTAAGAGAACTGCACCAAAGACTGACTATTGCAGCTACTCCTCTGATGTTAAAGCTTGTCAAAGGATATTCTTACAGAAGCTGAAGGACTGGATTGTGCAACCGTTCCAGCACTGAACACTTACCTGCACAAGCAGCCCATTGAGAAGGTCTGGCACAGAAATGTTCCCCACAAGTATTGTGGTTTCAATAAACCAGCAAATTAGTTAATGAAAGGCAGCAGCATCTCCAAAATGGCTGAGGTCTCTGGTCTATACATTGTAGAGGGTACCTTTTTCTGACAGTTAGCATAAAAGTACAATAAAATCCTTTCAGGAAGGAAACTATCCCCACATACTGATAGAGTGCTGCCACAGAACAGTCCCTTCAAACAAGTGCAAGTTTTGCACACAATTTTATTGGGGAGGAAGGATTTAGCCAGACTTTTTTACTGGCAGCAAAACATTGTGAAAAGAACCAAAGCATTCACCCAAATGATTCGCTTCAGTAGCTCCAGGACAGCCTGTAGTTTCTTACAGGGAAATAACTGAGATTCAGAAACATAGAAAAGACCACTCCAAATACCATATGTCTTTTAATACAATAATAATGTTGTAGGCCACTGTCAGCCTGACTGTGACAAAGAACTTTCTGCCAAAACAAAAAAAAATCCCCTCCAAAGAAACCAACCAAAACAAAAAGAAACAGCAATGAAGAAACCCCGACACTCAAAACCTGAGTAAGACTTCAGTCACGGGGAAGAGAAAACAGAGACTGCAGAGATTGTTGTCAAGCTTTTATCAGGTTGAAATCAAAGCTGCCATGCACAATAGGTTGAGTGTGTAGTTTTCAAAAGAGGCATCTGGAAAAAAACAAGCACTGAATCATTTTGATGCCAAAGGAATCAAGAATAAATGTTCCAGGAACAGAAAAAAAAGTCCACTAAAGAGGGGTCAAAGCAGAAAGAGTGCAGCTTTACCCCAGCTAGTGATCAAGCTCTGAGAAGCATCCCAGGTTTTTTGGAAGATGATTTCACTGGAGTTCGTTTAGCCCTACCCTTTATATCACGGAGTTCTGGATGCTAAGAGGTGAAGAGGCAGAACAGCTCTGCACACAGTCATCACACTGAACTGCAGGATTTCTTTGCTTTTTCTGATGTGTTTAGACCGATTCCAGATTCCTTATAATCACCACAATTGCACCAGCTATGTCTGACTTCGACTTTGCAACATTAGAAATGGATTTCTACCATCCTGGCCCTTGACAGGTGTTTAGCCACTGCCTTTGTGCGGGAACTCATACAAGTAAACAAGAGTTACATCTCGAAACATGGCAACTTCTTTAGGAAGCCACAACAGCTACCCTACTCTGCACAGGCTGGAAATACCTTTGCATTTGAAAGTCAGCTTCAAATTGCTCCAAAATGCTCAGCTCACACTGCTCCAAAACGTAGCAGGTGAGTGGTGCCACATCCAGTTGGCAGCTGTCACTAGTGGTGTTCTCCAGAGATCAGTGCTGGGCCCAGTCCTGTTCAACATCTTTATTGATGATCTGGACAAGGGGATTGAGTCCAGCATCACTAAGTTTGCAGATGACACCGAGCTAGGAGCAGGTGTGGATCTGTTGGAAGGTAGGAGAGTCCTGCAGAGGGACCTAGACAGGCTGGATGGGTGGGCAGAGGCCAATGGGATGAGATTTAACAAGGCCAAGTGCAAGGTTCTGCACTTTGGCAACAATAACCCCAAGCAGCGCTACAGGCTGGGGACAGAGTGGCTGGAGAGCAGCCAGGAAGAAAGGGACCTGGGGGTACTGGTAGATAGTAGGCTGAAGATGAGCCAAGAGTGTGCCCAGGTGGCCAAGANCAGGTGGGTGTTGGTCTCTTCTCCCAGACAACCAGCAATAGAGCAAGGGGACACAGTCTCAAGCTGTGCCAGGGGAAGTATAGGCTGGATGTTAGGAGGAAGTTCTTGCCAGAGAGAGTGATTGGCATTGGAATGGGCTGCTTAGGGAGGTGGTGGAGTCACCGTCCCTGGAGGTGTTCAAGAAAAGCCTGGATGAGGCACTTAGTGCCATGGTCTAGTTGACTGGAGAGGGCTGGGTGCTAGGTTGGACTGGATGATCTTGGAGGTCTCTTCCAACCTGTTTGATTCTATGATAGGAACCCCAGCAGGCAGATGAGACGGAGGAGCCCTACCTGGCTCATTTTGCACACAGTGCTCTGGAGACACAAAATCAGCAAAACTCAAGCACCAGCTGTTTGTCCCTCCTCCTTTGGGTGTCTTTGGCAGAAGTCAGAGAGGACAGAGGAGATCCGGCAGTCCCTCAAGGCCCTGTGCAAGCAGGTGTGGGACTCAAGTATCCTCTGTCAGCTGTGCCTGAAACTCCTTCCTTGTCTTCTGTACAGGAACCCAGTCTGGAGCCAGCCCCTGAAGGGCTGTACAAGCTGAGACTGCTCAAGAACTAGCAAATGATAGGGCATCTTGCATGTGGCAGAAAAGAGAGAGGCTGCTGCCAGCCCTCTGAATAGGACAAAGGTGAGCAGATGTGGTACATCCTGCAGTCTGGGCCTGTTTGTGACACAACCAGAGAAGTATCTATCAAAGGCTGTATCTTTAAACAAGGAATAATACCTCTTCCCTTCAAGGAGGGGGTCCCTCCATATCCAAACAACACCACAAGCTGGTCTAGAAAAAGCCAAGTGAGTATGTGCTGTGGAGGATGGACAAAAGTGAGTTGGAAAAGTACAGAGAAATTAGTTTTTCTATCACAGAAAGCTATCCCAAACAGCCCACAATAAAGCTGTGATGATGGAGGAGCTGCAACTATTCCCATGACTAACAATCATGCTGCCATGCTGTGGGGAGCGAGCATATGCCATAGGTGAGGCACACTCAAGGGGAGGAAGGAGGCTTGTGCAGTGGCCATTTGCTCTCCACCTAAGCACTACATCTGAGAGCCACCCGTTCTGACAGGAGCCAAAAGAGGTGTTGCAGATAATAGGAAAATTAGGGCAAAAGCCAGGGCCATGCCATGGCAGAGGTGGTTTCCATGTATTCACTAATCCTCCCTGGAATTCTCTCTCATAAACTTCCTTTGTATTCTCTTGCAATTAGGAAAACCCAGAGCATCCCTAATATCCTGTAGCAAGGAGTTTCTCAACTGCAAACCTCAAAACCAGCACCACACCAAAATACTTTTGTACTAAAGGAGTGTTTAGGGTTGCTTCTCTTTCCCAAGATCTTTAATCACAGCTACCAACAGGAACAGAGCCAGCCTTGCAGGCAGTGGGGCTGCTGAGGGCCAATGGCCTTGGAGGTCAGGGCGTTTTTGTGCCAGGTCCTTGTAAACCTGCCCAGCCCTGCTGAACATCCCAGCACAGAGAATCCGTTCCAGTTGCCCCAGCCTGCTCCACTTTCATACAGCAGGGAGCTCACACAGAGGTCCACTAGCAGCTAAGCACATGGTTACAAGTGAACCAGGATCTACACACCTTTTCCCACATTGCAGAGGACTGCCATAGTTTTATAACTGTCTAAGCCCAGTCTGTGCTTGTCTGCTCAACCTTTAAGCTCCTTTGAACTTAAGTCTTCCACAGAACTAATCGCACTGTCAGCATTTTGCTAATAATAGCAGCAACCCTTCAGGCTTTCAAGGGGCACTGATTACAGCCTAACTGCAGCAATGCCAGATCTGAGGTCTTCTCAAAGCCAACCATTTCTCAGTACAGTGGGGAGACTGCAGCAGATTGTAAAGCTAAAATGCTTATTTTGGGACCCTCTGAGTCCCACCCAGGCTGTTCACCAGTGTTTCACACTCCACTGTCTGCTGCTGAGCTCCTCCCAGGGAATCAGCAATTAGTAGCCCCATAATGAATGTTTAAAGCATTTAATTAAACAAATATATTCAGAGCTAACCATGTTGCTAAGGCTGATCAATGCAAGCACAGAGTTAAACAAAGCCCCAATGGTACAAGGAACTTGTCTAGATGGGATGGTAACCTAGAATGCCTTTCTTTTAAGATGCACTTACCTTGCACTGTGGGTGGGCATAATTTTTCAGTAGGATGAGTGCTGCAGGAACATCCCACTTGGGAGTGCATTTTGCCCTGTTTTGCTGGGGAAGAGGTGACCAAGCTTAGCTTGACTTGCTGACAAGGAGAAGAAAAGCGGATTTCAAACTGTGGTGTAGCACCGCTGTCTGCATGGTCATTTTGCAGTCTTTTAATTACTTCAGAAAAAAATATATTTAATTAAAGTCTCTTCTGTACAGTTCTAGTTCAAAACTGCAGCCCATCAGCTTTACTGGTCCTAAGCTGAAAGAATGGTCTGTGAAAGGATGCACTAAGGCTTCATATGCACTGCCTATTGGGACTCCTGGAGCTGACCTCTCTGTAGCAGAGAAGGCGCTGAGGAAAACACCCATGGCTCTGTGTGAGGACTGAAACTTGCAGTGAGAAGGACACACACTCAGCCATAAATAAACAGCTTTGAAAGTTTGAGGATTTTTTCCAACTGATAAATTTGTGAATTCTTCATCCACACATCTGCTGGCTTGCAGGGACAGTGCCACCTCACACCTGTCTAATGTACTCAGTTTTAAAGCCAATTTACTTATCTAGATTTTAGTATAAGGATGGCTAAAAACATGTCTCATTCTCATGTGTCTGACCATGCTAGCTGGATCTGGTTTTCTCCAGGGCCAGTTGCTCAGGAAAGTCAAGCAGGAGAGTACAACACTGTTGCCTCTGGGGAGTCTCATTCTGGCTGCTTGTCCCCAGGGTCAGCTGCTTTACACTGACCTCATCCCAGGGCACACATCCCATTACAGACACCATTAATTTTACTAGACTTGATAAACTGAGAGGATGAAGGAGAGAGCAGCAGGAGTTAATAAAACAAACACATCCAAGCAACACACAAATAAGTGCTGATGGAAGGGATTTAACCTGGGCCAGCGAAAAAAAACACAAATCTCAAGGGGGTAATGAAGAAGCAAACAGCTGCAACAATCATCAGGTGTTCACTGCATCCTTTAAGAACAGGGTAAGAAACACATAATCCTGTTTCCAGCAAAGACAGGAGAGGCTGTCAGAACATGCAACAGCAGAAGCTGGGAGCATATGCATTGAAATCATGACTTAAGTATGTTAGGAAAATCCTCTCCTTGGAAAGCTGCAGGAAGCATGCAGTTCTCTCAGGCTGTGTAGGATAACTGGAGGGAGACAGGACCTCTCCAGCCTCAGCATCACCTGCTCTGCAGCACTTCTGTTCAGCAAACCTGGAGCTGAAGAAGGGAGAATTCCTTCGCGAAGGGAAGCTGTAGCCCCAAGATTAGACTGTGGCCCATGATAGTGCCAGGGCTTTCCCCACAGAGCACTCCAAGCATGCAGCCAGGACAGGCGGAGCAGCCCCAGTATGGCTGCACTAGGATAAGCGTTGACAGTTACGCATGGACCAGCTTATCACAGATGATTGCTTGGGAGCAGGAGGGGAGGAACAGGGCACAAGCAGCAGCTGCACAGGTATCCTAAGGCCTTGTCTGAGAGACAGAGGGAACAGAAGTAAAGAATGAAAAGTTAAAAAAAAAAAAAAAAAAAAAGAGAAAGGCAGAGCCATAGGGTGCCCTGAAGGTTTGAGCCTGGCTCTAGGCAGGAGCAGCTGTCATTTTCATCCCAAATTCTACACTGGCTCTCTAAAACTTCTGAAGTTTGCTTCTCCAGTTTCTGAAGCTGGAGTTGGTGGTCTACCTCCTCTCAGGATTATTTATTCCCTTACTTTTTGCTTTACTCTGCATTTGGTCCTATTATCATGACCACTATCCTTCAGACACGTTGTTTGGCCCTACGTCACACACAATAGCATTCCCTTTGTAGATAAGGACATAATCTCATCTGGCATCTCTCACAGATGATGCATTATAGCATCATAGAATGGTTTGGGTTGGAAGGGACTTCCAAAGCTCATGTAGTCCAACCCCTCTGCAAGCAGGAGCATCCTCAACTAGATGAGATCCCAGAGCCTTGTTGAGTCTCACTTTTAATGTTTCAACACCCAGCTTGACAGGGTGCTAGGCCATTTCATTTAAACTATATTCTTACCCTAAAAGCTTGGACTAGATGATCCTTGGGTTCCCTTCTAACCTGGTATTCTATGAATCTCCAGGGATGGGACTTCAACTGCCTTGCTGGGCAACCTGTTCCAGTGTTCCACTGCCCCAGGGTAAAGAACTTCTTCCTAAAATCCACTCTGTATCTACTCTTCCCTAGTTTGAAACCATTGCCCCTCAGCTTATCACTACAAGCCTTTGGAAACAGTCTCCATCCTTGTAGGTCCCTTTCAGGTACTGGAAGGCCATCATTAGGAGCCTTCTCTTCTCCAGGCTGAACAACCCCAGCTCCCTCAGCCTGTCTTCATAGCAGGTATGTCCCAATCTCCTGATCACTTTCATGGCTCTCCTCTGGACCCACTCCATCCATGCTTTAGGAAGAGCGAGATAAATCCATCTGCCCCAGAAAGCAGCCTCCACAAGGTGCTGGCAGAAGCCACAACAGCCAGCCCTTCTCTTACCTTAACCTGCCAAGACAGCTCCAGCAACACCCTCTGGGGCAAACCAGCATGCTCCAGGCTGGCAACATTGGCCCCAGACACACTGCAGGATTGTGTGATGGAAAAGGTCTTAAAATCGTCTTCTACAAACCATACAAAGCAGCAGAACTACTCAGAACTGGTTAGCAGAGCAGCGGCGTGTTGATGAATTTATTTCTAGCGGCCTATGCAACCAAATCCCAACTCAAGATTTTATTGTTTATGGGCACAACACGTTCATTTTATGAGAACAGACCTGCTCTGTGCTGGAAGTCTTCCTGCAAGCAACTGTGGTGTTAATTTAGAAGATGGCATTCTTCCCAAACAGTCATTATTAAACCAATAACCCTATGTTACCTCCAGCATCAAGGGGCAACATGCTGTTGGAGGCAAGACAGAACAAAGGTCCTGGCTGTAGGAACTGCAAAAGAGCTTAGGGGCTGTTCTTTTCAGGGAGGGGAGAGAGATGCAGCCTGGCCAAACTCCAGTGCATGTGGTTCAAAAGATCCTTACTTGAGTTGTATTGTGTCGATGAGCATTAAAGAGTTGCCACTTCTGCATGCAGGCCTGGCTGAGCTACAGGAACTATTTTCAGCATCTCTCTGCCAGAAATGACAACTCTCATGACTTTTATCATGGAAATGGGTTCATGTTTGTAATCAGCTTGGAAAATTTGTTTCTGACCTTAATTCTAAAGCCTCATCTTTGCCACAGAAACAACTGCACTCAATAACAGTTTTCCCTCCCTTTAGCAGCGTGGGCAATGATTTGCTGCCCTGGGAAATTGGTCACAGCACACGCCTGCAGGGTTTTGCAACATCAATGTTTGATGCCTTTGGTTTAAGTGC
The DNA here is from genome assembly GCA_013400475.1 of Tricholaema leucomelas. NCBI lineage: Eukaryota > Metazoa > Chordata > Aves > Piciformes > Lybiidae > Tricholaema lacrymosa > Tricholaema leucomelas. The sequence goes on from WAAF01013227.1 coordinate 203,963, forward strand.
TGAACACACTGTACAAGCAGAAGTGGACAGCCTGAACCGGGAGCTCTTCTGTCGTGCTAGAACTGCCAATCCTTTAAGGAAACTCTGCATGCTAAGCAGTAGTTGGTAGAGCAAAATCAGTGGGAGACAAGGGGTTGATGCCAAGTTTAAGAATGCTACAGAACTCACCCCAATTCTTTTAAGCATCAACTTGCTCAAGAAGTTTGTTTAAATGCCTTCACAAAAGGTCTTTCTGAGCAAACAGCCCACACAGGCTTTGCAAGGGCAAGGATGTCAACCAAGAGCCTAAGATGAGGTGGCCCATCCATAAATACATTGTACCATGGTTATGGACAGGTCTGCTGTCACTGGAGGGTGCAACTTTTTGCACTGTATCTGTAACCAAACTGATGCTAGCTGTCTCTGAGAGCTCTTGTCAAGAGAACCCCAACTTCAACCACTCCAAACTGCCTGGGATGCAATGCTTCTGTGCAGAAACCAATCTGCACTACTTCAAGCAAATAGGTTAATACATTTCTAATCCTTTGGCTTGGCCTAAATGGTACAGCAGCAGCTCCTGGCTGGCAAAGATTCTAGCTGTGTTTCTTCAGTGAGGAAGATGATTAAGGAAACAGCTTGCCTAAAGAGGCTGGAATCACCATGTCTAATCTATTCCTAAATCTTGGGTTGTTTAGCCTGGAGAAGGCTCAGGGGTGATCTGACTGCTGTCTACAGCTACCTGAAGGGAGGCTGTAGCCAGGTGGGGGTTGGTCTCTTCTCCCAGGCAACCAGCAATAGAACAAGGGGACAGAGTCTCAAGTGGTGCCAGGGGAGGTCTAGGCTGGATGTTAGGAGGAAGTTCTTGCCAGAGAGAGTGATTATCATTGGAATGGGCTGCCCAGGGAGGTGGTGGAGTCACCATCCCTGGAGGTGTTAAAAAAAAACTGGCTGAGGCACTTAGTGCCATGGTCTAGTTGATTGGACAGGGCTGGGTGCTAGGCTGGACTTGGATGATCATGGAGGACTCTTCCAACCTGGTTGTTTCTATGATTTTGCCAAACATCTGGCAGGAATGAATTAGAATCTTTTTTTGTGCGTGAGGCAGGGTGGCAGACTTAAGGACATCTTGAAGTATGTTCTAGTCCTGGCTGTGATAGTTCACTATTATAATCTGCTGTCTACATTTTTTTTCCTGGAATCACACATTAGAAACGCATTGATAGGGTTCTGCCATGCAGCAAATGAGGAGACTGCCTATGCCTCTTGAATGGACCTCATGCCTACAGGATTTGTGTTTCTCATAATCATTCATGCATTTTATCTCCATCAAAGAACCCCCAGCTTATTGACAGGAAATTGAAATCTTTTTAATGTCCTCCTTCCTAGGTGAGAAAGCTGTGCCAAAACCAAAGTAGTTTCAAATTACAGGTTTAGCCTCCCTCCAAGCTTTAGCATGAAGAGTACTGCCATGCTCAGCGTTATGTTCATGGCTAGTTGCACAGGCAATGATCCCATCACAGTGGACAAGAGCAGCCCAGATAAGCTACCCTCAGCCCACTGCCACTGTGCGCTATGGCTCTGCTATCAACACTTGGGTGCCTGAGCATATTCAAGGCTTTTGTTCGAATCTTTAGCACCCTCACAGCTTCACATCCCACAGACACGACAGAAGCATCATTTTTTTCTGTTTGCAGTAAGTTGCAGAGAAGAGTTACACTCGGGACCATCAGGCTGCTGCACAGTAACCTGTCTTGAGAACCATGAAGCCTGAAAGCTAAAATCTGCTCCCACAAGAAATCAGAAACAGTCAACGCTACAGCTGTAGGATCACCTCATTTGTTTAACTTGACTGCGTAAAGGAATCAGAGTCCAGCCCACTGCCTTCACGTAACTGTACACTGCTATTTCTGTACCCACCCATGAAACAATGTTAAAAAAGCTATTTCTGTAACAGTTTATTGTTATTTAAAAGAAAGATCCAGGATTTCAGCGTATCTAGGCTTCCCTGTTTGCTACCAGAGAGGGCAACTCAGGACTGCAAAGCCATTTATTTAGCAGCAGAGAGCATTTCATGAGTGTCAGCATCCCTCCTTACACCCAGAGGCCCGATTCCAGCTCTGGACATCCACAGCTGTTTGCATGACAAAAAGCATCTTCAAAAGGACAATTTATTAGGAAACTAAAGGATCTTCAGTGTGTTAGAGCATCAAGGGCAATTTCCTAATTCCTTTCATTTGAATGAACATAGTCATTTTTCTTTCAGGGCCATACATATATGTGAAACTCCATCAGCCAAATAAAAACAGTCATAGGTCATTTAGATTATGTGTATGAATAATAATAATAAAATGTATCCTGAAGTACTGTATTCTAGTTAGAAACTGTATTTATAGGATTTAGTAGGAGCAGCAACTCATACCTCTTCCTTCTTAGATGACAGGTAGAACAAATTTAGCATAAGTTACTCAAAATCACTATGCAAACACTTTTACCCATTAAAAAAGAAAAACCCAAACAATAAATAAGATTAGAGGAAGATATAAACATCTTATTTATTAAATCAAATAGAAATGCAAAATATATTTCACATGCCTTACACAGAAAAAGAGATGAACTCTGAAGAAATTAAAGCAAGACTGTGTCAGTTGACACAGGAAATAGGAACATTATGAACGGTCACAAAGAAGAGGAAGGACTGGGGGGGCAGTGACATGGGGCTGGTGGGTAGTTCCACCTCACTGTAAGAAAGCTCTTCTAAAAACAGTCGACTTTATGCTGAACAAGCATCACAAGCCTGAAATTAACACATACTTATTTTGGAGAAGTTGTCTAAAGAAGTACAACTAGCTAATAAATAGTCAAAATAGTGGTCTAAATTCTGCATACCATACTCATATGAAGGGGATGTGGGTTTGTTTTTGAACATCAATAGGGACAGTAGCAGAAGCACACCAAAAAAAAAGCTTTTAAAAGACTGATCAATCCATGGTCGCTTCTGTGTGACTCTGCTACTAAAATAAGCCAAAAAGATGAAAAAAAACCCCACCTGTTTCTCTAGATACTTCAACTACTTCGTCATCCTCCACTCTTCCTCTCTCCTACACACAACTTCCTGGAAGTTTAAATGACACTCAACAGCAAATACAAAGCATACATCAATAGTATATTCCACAGTTCTTCTAAATAGTCAATAGTCCAGCATTTGTAAAGTGATCTATGTGCAAAAACCAGAAGAGTTTCTTAAAAACAAACAAACAAAAAACCCATTGCAGCTTCAACTTCTACTTAAAAAAAAATTCTGAGGGTTAGCACTAAGTTTCCCAGTAGAGGACACATCAGTAACTGCAAGTATTCTCCCAAACCTGTGACTTGCTGTTGCAGAACTGTCAACATCCCAAGTTTCCTACTTGCTGACAAGAAGGAAACGAACTGCATCCTCATCCAAAGTGGAAAAACCACTGTTCATAAACTGGTCTTCTGGTATACATAAACTTACAATGCAGGTATGTATTCAGAGACTGCTACCTACAGCTGAGAACAGTCCTCCCAGCATGACTAACAGTAAATGATTAACAATGAAATGTGTGAGATTTGAAGAGCAGCATTTGAAATGTTCCAAATTGCTCAATGCCCCTAGGCTTAAACTATCCCATCATTAATAGTGGTGTAAGTCAGGGCAGCTCTGGTGAAGTTACAGCAGAAATCACTGTGCATGAGGATTTCTGTGTGAGAACAACAGTCCCTTGAACTACAGACTAGTTCAGTCCTGACCACACTACAATAGGGAATTGTGTTTAAACCATGAGTAATCATCTAATCATCTCCCAGCATCGTACTTCTTTTCTGCACACAGGGAATGTAAATGGCCAAGATTTACAACTGATGATACTGCAGATTTAACGGATTATATTTCTTTAATAGTTCTGGCAATGCAAACTCAGTTTGGAAAAAAAACCAAAACACTACCAGAAGGGAAAAAAAAATCCCACGCTTAACGCTGTCTGCTTTTTTTCTTTTATCTGGCACACAGGGTTTTCTAGTAGTGCAGAAGTATTCAGAAACATCAAACTACTTGGGTTGGGGAGGAGGAAGAAGAGTGGTACTATGGTCAAAGTCCAGGTGTGGAAGACACCCCACAATAGGTGATAAAACTGAGTCCTGCTTGGGTAAGTCGTACCTCTTATGTCTCTGTCATTACTGCAGTAAAATGGAGCAGGTGCACCAGTTCTTAATCAAGGGCTGTGAAATAAAACAATCACCAACTCATAAAATGCCTTAGATTTCCCAGATGGAAACTCAGAAGAGGGGCAACACATGAGTAGTAAAGTCACTTGGTGTTTAATGGCTTTCAAAGTCACCTTGCAAAACAGTTCAAATATCAAAACTATCCCCAACTGGAAAGCCAAGTGGCTGTATTCTCCCTTTTACCACCCACTGCTGCGTGGGACAGAGGGACATTACGGAAGCTGAGGGGGAGACCAGTTGCAGGAATGAGACCAGTCTTTGCAGGTGTGAAGGAATAGCACACTGAACCACAGAAGGAACCTCATCCAACAACGTGAGGCCTTGAGAGAACGAGGAATGAAGGCAAAGACACTTGGCCTGATGCAAACCACATACCTTAATGCAGGAAGATGGTGGTTCTGGTGCAGTTCAAAAGCACAGCCAAACTGCTTTCATTTGCTGAGAATGGCTAAACACTACCAACACACATCGACATGTGTTTCAAGTGCTGTTAGAACTATACCACACAGAACATTTGTCCTTTTCCCCCACCCCCACCCCAAAATGCACTAAAGTAAATCCAGACCTTAAGGAATAACTTGCATAGTAAGAAAAGGTCAATTTAATAATTTACTTTAAGCAGGCAAGCAAATTTGTAAACATTCAAAAGCGGCAGCATCCAAGTTACAAACAATTTAAGGAAAAAAAGAATTGAGATTATTAAGGTTCTTTATCCTTTCAAAAAATTTTGGAAAGAATCTCTTAAAACACTGCAAACGTCAAAACACTCAGTTGCACCTCTTCTAATCCTGCTGGTAGTCCTGCCTTCCAAGGAACTCTGCTTTCTGAAATGCGTGGTTTCAACAACTGCCATACTTCTCAGCATCTGCCATATGGAAGTCAGCTACCAAGCATTTCACCTCGTCCTAAATCCCATTAGCAAAAGGAATGCTTGTGTCTTGATTCAACATCTCTTTAACTTTTGAGGGCAAAGTGTCAAAGAGGTGATCTTCCACCACGAGCCCGCTTTTCCTGAGAAGCTGACACTGCCCCAGAGTGGCTGGCAGATACTCCAAGCAGTTTCCCTTCAGTTCCAGATGAGTCAGCTGCAACAGTTGACCAACTTTATCTGGGATTGAGGTAATGCAGTTTTGTCCCAGACACAAAGTCCTCAATTTAACACATTTAAACAACTGTTTTGGCAAAGTGTCGACTTTGTTTCCTGTAATGTAGAAATGCTGCAGATTTTGAAGCAAACCTATTTCCGCTGGGATCAACGCGATTGAGTTGTAGCTTACATCTAAACACCTAAGTTTCTGTAAACTGAACACTGCGGCTGGTAAGGATTCGAGTTTGTTATTGGAGAGATAGAGAGACTCTAAATTCTTGACATGAGTAATGGAGGAAGGAATGTTAACTATTTTATTGTGCCACAGCTTTAAACAAGTCAATCTTTTTAAGTGCTGGAAACTAATGATTTCTTCAATTGTGCGTATGCTATTCGACTTTAAATCCAGTTCCTGTAAGTTAGAGAGGCTGAAGATGGCATGGGGAATTCTCTCCAGTTCACAGTTCTGCAGCTCCAGCTCCGCAACGTTAGTCATTTTCTTAAGGCTATTGAGTACCACGAGCTTAGTGCCGTCATTCAGAATGACTAGCTTCGTCAGATGTGGCGCCACATCTGTGATGTTGGGGGGAATTTTGGTCAAATTGCTCTTCACATAGAGAATTTTAAGGTGTCTCAACTCTCTCAGAGATTCAAGCCCTATCATTTTATTGTTTTCAGAGTTCAAGTTGCCTATCAAGTACAATTCACGCAGGTTTTTGAGCAAATACACCCAGGCGGGAATTTCTGCCACATCTGTGAATTTCACATGAAGGCATCTCAAGTGGTCCCGGAGGAAGCTGAAGGCAGTCTGCTCGACCTTCGCGGGGCAGTGGCACAGATGAAGCTCCTGAAGATTTGTCATCTGAGAAATTTTTGCTGGGATCTTTGCTTCAGGAATCAGCTCGAGTTTCAAAACGTCCAGATCCGTCAAGTCGAACACTGCATCAGGGACCCCCGACAGCATGAAGAGGTGCAGCTCCTGCTTGTCTTGGGCGTTGCGGGAAACGTGCTGCCGCAGCTTTTCGAAAGTCCACTCGTGGTTTAAACTGATTTCCCGGAGCTTGTTCTCGCTTACCTCGGACAAAAAGACGCCGAATCGCTTAGAGTACAGCTGGTCGTACTGATCTACCATATGCAAGAGAAAGGCAAAATCATTCTTGACATCAGGAATATCACTGAAGCTACTCTCTTCTCTGACCTTTTCGAAGGAATATTCTTTCAAAGGTATTCGGAAGAGCCAGAAGAGAGTGTAGAGACAGATAAAACCATAGACACAAATGAGGGAAATATAGCTGATAAGCAACTTCTTCAACATGTAAGCCATGTTGTGCGTACACTCAAACTGCGTGTAGCCAATCAGGTGTTCCACTTTTGGGTTGCAGATGTGTTCGAAGCTAATAGTGTTGACAAAGTTTGCAGTATAGCAGAGAATAAATATGAACTTGACAGTCTTGATGATAGTCTGGCCAACGTAGAGCTTGTAAATCAGATCGCTGTCTTCCACGTGAGCACGGAACTTGCGGACTTTCTCAAACAGCGCTTTGGCTTGCTCGCCATCCTTCTTATCTAAAATAGTGACACTGGGAACCTCAATCATGGGCTTGTCAGCTGAAAATTTGAAGCCAGACTTTGTTATCATGGGAGTGTTGGCACTCGGACTTCCTTCATCGCTGCTAGTGGAAACGTACTTGGGCAGGGACTGGGCACCAGTTAACCTCTGTTTGTTCTCCTCCGAGTCTTCACATGCCGTTTCAGACAATGCTTTTGTAGTCCATGGGGACTCAAAGCACTTCCCTAATATAGACACAAAATGTTCAATTTTTGAACAAGTCTTGGGATACTTGAACCAAAAATTGCTACTGACTATTAAAATGATAGTATGGATGAGAACCAGATAGGGAAAATACTTTGAATACCACGGAAGAGCCAAATGGTAGCACATCTGGTTAATAAATACGTATTGCTGAAAATCCAGATTTGTTTTACGGCCTAAAGAATCCTTCTGCTCCTTCTTCGGCTCCTGGCCCGATTCAGTGGGTTGAGACTGAGAAGAGGCAGGTCTGCTCAGAGGTACATCAGGTGTTACAGTAGACACACTTCCAAAGGAAACCGTTCTCACAGACATGTCTTCTCCTTGACCAGTGGTTGTTTCAACAGTGGTAAAGTCAGCCTTCCCTGACATGCCAGGTTGTGCTTTTGAATTTACAGTAGACTGCAAAACAGGCAAGCAGACCACCTGGTCTTTGGTCAGCTGCATGGTTCCAGCAAAAATGGCAACCATTAACATAACGACAGCTAGATAATCCATAAATACATCCCACCATGGTTTCAAGATACGATAGGTTGGCTGGATGTCATTGAGCGATGCAACTTCTGCAAGGGTGAACATTCCTACAAGAGAACAAAGACAAACATCAGTAGTGCTCATCACTAAGCAGGTTATTCTCCTATTTAAACAACTGCACCATAACCTACAGGTCCTCAGAGGGTTCCATCTTTCATCATTTTGTTGCCTGTCACACACTCTCCATCATTCCATTCAACAAAGTTTGCTCAAAGGATACATACTGAAATAATGCATTACTTCAGCATGAAAATAGAAGTCTTCTCATTTCAGGCCACATGATACCTCACAATATTTGCCACTTAGCAATACAAGCACTAAAAACCTGCTCTGTGCAGCTGAAATATCTGAAAGGTAAAGTGCTGTTGCTGATATCTATTAACAGGAATAACAACTGATCACACAAAATCGATTCTGTCAAAATGACTGTTTGAGTCTGAAGGTGTGAAATCCATTAGTTTGTGTTTGAACAAAACAGTTGTTGGGGTTTTGTTGTTTTTAAACATGCTCTGCACTGTGCTCATAACTTGCACAGCACATTTTAGGTCTCTTACTACATTATAAGCAGGGTCTCTCATTTGTTTTCATCTAACAACGGTCAATATCTCCTACTCCTTGCTACTGAGCATTCACATTGCATGGCAGATTGATCTGGTCCTTGCCCTCAAGTACCACTGCAGAAGTTAAAGTCTTGCAGTTACAATGTCAATATCTGCCACCATTTCGAAATGTGCCCAGATGTTTTACAGTGAGAAACAGTTATCTGTTGGATCAAATGGTACAGCACACACATTTTCAATTAAGAAATAATCCCCTCTCAGAAAAATTCAACCCAGACACAAAAGAAAAAAACACCTATACACCTATAGTTCTTTCTTAACATAATGGGGAAAATTATCTTTTTTCCTGACTATCACCACAGGTCTTGAGTGTAAGAAGCTGTTTTTTTTTTTTCCTGGGCCAGGAGAAGGCTAAAAGCCTTTCACTTTAATTCAAACATATGCACTGTAAGACAAAGTCACAAAGTGATGATGTGAGACTCCAAACCTCTTTGCAGCTTTAAATAGCTTGCTTTGCTTTTTGTTTTGACAAAATCTGAAGGATTGAACTTATCATCTCTTTTTAAAATAAGCTTCCTGTGCAAGGAGGACATGGTAAAATCATCATTTTAACTGCTGAACTTGTGACCCAAATTTGCCACTTCTGAAGTAAAATACGCAGTTTGTGTGCACACAGAATAGGAAAGGAGGCAGGATGCACATTATCACAGTCTGGCTCCCTTTGGTTCAGAGAAGAACAGCTCAGCAGAGCACAGAGAGATCAAAACAGATGGTATAAAGATCCATATTTACTAACTTATAACAATTAGTACAGACCTGCACCTTAAGGAACAGATAACAGGATAATTATTTCTAGCCTACATTTTTGTGATGTAAACAGACATTTCAGCCACTCCCTGCATGGTCAAAGGCATGTATTAGCCCCTCTCCTTCCCCACACCAGCCCAAATAACTCCCATGATCTCAGTCTGTGGGAAATGCCAGTGGTCAGTGTTACAGCGGTTGGTATGGAGCTCCCGAAAGCGTCTCCTCCACCACAAGGAGGAATACAGTCCTGGCCTCCCACACACCCGCTTCCCAGGAGCTCTCACCAGTTCTGCATACCTAGCCAGCATTTGCTGAAGGCAGCCAGACAGGAGTTTTATCTCACTGCAGCACTCATCTCAGTCACTCCTCTTGGCATAGCTGCCAAAATGCAACATTTACAGCTCAGTTTCTCCAAGAAAGGACAGAAAACTTCCCAGCTCTTTCTTTATTTCCAGTGGGCAAATGAACGTCAGATACTTATCTTTTACTAGCAACAAAAAGTTTGTTGGGGTCTTAGTTGTCCTAGTGCCACACGAGCTTCCTCCCAGCAACATGGCTCCTGAGCCTCACCCCACCTACCTCCCCAGGGCTGCAGCTGCTAGGAGGAAATGCTGAAGGATACAGACCAGTAACACACCCCAGAGCTATCAAAGCCTCACAGTGCATTACTTGAAGTTAGCTACCAACTCCCCTTTTCTTTAAAGTCTCCCAGTGCTTACCTAGACTGAGTCACAGCATGACTACTTGCTGTAGAATTGCTACCTTTGACATTTAAATAACAATTGTGTGCAAAATAATAGCATTAGTCACTTGTACTAATGCGAACAGATAGATTTAAAAGGACCCTCCTTACTCCTAAGGAGTGCTTCTAACTGCTACCTGCCCAGGACAGGAGAACCACAACAAAGCAACAGAAGTGTCAGCTTTTTTTCCTGCATGGACTTTTCTTTCTTGGAGGCTGTTTGGAAGGGATGGTCTTGCAGATCTCCAGCTAGTTTTCTCTGTGGTCTTGCTCTCCCTGGCAGCCACAAGAACTTCTCATCCCAAATGTTAGTAGTGCCACTGTTCAGCAGAAGGGCGCAGACAAACACTGATCAAGGTCAAATCATGCAGAATTACTAAAGCCATGCCTCTGCACATTCTGCTGGGCAGTCTGCAAGGAGGCGTCAAGCAGGCACGATGAGGAGGAGGAACGAGATGACTACTGTAAGAACACGGACAGCTGCTACTGCTTGTGCCTCTGGGGCAAGTCTTTTCCTCCACTCTGCACTAATTACATGGGAAGTTACTTTGCTGCGGTTTGGGGCACAACATGTACAATTTCTTGCAGAGAATGACGGTGACTTTTTTTTCTTACTTGTGCTGTGAGAACACATGAGTAATGCACTGAAACTCTGCATGGCAGACGGGGCTGCGCTAAGCAACTAGAATAATGGGAAAGAAATGAGAGCACAAAGTGGTTCAGACAGAGACTTAGAAAGAATAATAAAAGGCAAAGCTAAAAATCGCCTCTACCAGACCTCTGTCTTGCCCACACATCAGCTGACTTCCAAAAAGGTTAGGAGACACAACAGAGCCTGTGTAATCATCTTTTGAGGCTGTAGGCAGCACAGTGTAACAGTAGCTTCACAACGAGAAGCACCACATCCAATGCTCTGAACATGTCTTTTCTTCCAAGTTACTGATACCAGAGAGAGCTTCTATTTTCACAGAGATTAGAAGTTATAAAACAAAAAATCCCTCTGTGGCATTGCTGTCTAACATTGTCTCTCATGACAAAAAGCAGGCAGACCTTTTTCTAGGCAGGAAAGAAAATCGATGTCAGGAGCTGAAAACCTGTCACTGCAGTTATTTAAATGCCTTTTTTAAAAAACAAAATGAAAACTGTAAACCTACACACAGTATAAGACAAGTTCTGACTGACAGGTTGCAAAGAGTTTGATATTTTCTCTCTTAAGTGCACCATTACATCTAGTGGTGCTTGATTATACTTAAGTTGACTTATTTTTGCAGTTACTAGGAAATCAAACTACTAAGAGGTACTCAAATCAACAAGTCTCTTACAGTATTATAATGTTTTGGAGTTTTCTTTATTGCACAGTTAAATTTAAACTATCTAAAGCTTGTAAAACCTATTTTACAGCCTACCATCCAGTACACTCCTTGGAATAGGTCGATGACATTTCACCGCTAATTTTCACCTTCTTGTAAAGTTGCCACATTTGGGCTGGAGCTTCATAAGCTACAGTGATGAGGTCGACAGAAAACAGAAAAGGAAATGCCAGTCTGTGTTGGGCAGGCAGAGCCTGCAACTCCCCAACATAGGTACTCTCCACTCAAGACTCATGCATGATCTGTTCATAGAATCAAACAAGTTGGAAGAAACCTCCAAAATCATCCAGTCCAACCTAGCACCCAGCCCTATCCAGTCAGCTAGACCATGGCACTAAGTGCCTCATCCAGTCTTTTCTTGAACACCCCCAGGGACAGTGACTCCACCACCTCCCTGGGCAGCCCATTCCAATGCCAATCACTCTCTCTAGGAAGAACTTCCTCCTAACATCCAGCCTATACTTCCCCCGGCACAACTTGAGACTGTGTCCCCTTGTCCTGTTGCTGGTTGTCTGGGAGAAGAGAGATTGCCTGGGAGAAGAGAACAACTCAGATGCAAAAAAAAAGTCTAAGCAGGTGGCTCAAGCTGGAGAACAAAGTACCATGCAGTTGAAAAGCCAGAATGTAGAAAACTGTGGTTCTTGAAGAGAAAGAATTTCCAATATGGAATTTCAAAACGCAGCCTCCTTTTTAAAACAGTGTATTTCAGCTTAGTTTTAACAAGCACAGATTTTAAACTCTGCAATACTGCAGTATGATCTTTAGGGCTAGACAGCTACACAAAACGAGGAAGACCTTTAATTTTAACATAGAATCCTTTTTCTTCCCACATCCTTTGTCTACAGTTATGTAACCTGGATGACACTTCAGCATGACATTAACCTCTCCCAGATCCAGCTATCTACTGGGTGCATTCTCTCTCCTGCAGGAAAAGAGAACAGTTGCATTTGTTGAAGAATTTCCTAAAGCACAACTCTTAAAGATACTGTTTAGACAAGAAGGAGTTCTGAAAGCAGCATAGCACTACCTCCCTTATCATTGTTAATGTGACATGGAACTCTAGAACTAAAACCACTTTATTTTGCAGTGAAAATGGAATATAAAAAGAAAAAACTGACAGTGACAGTACAGTTGTTCTAGGTTAAAGACCCATATTAAATCAGCAAGGGTAACAACTAATTTAATAAATCACAATTCCTAGTCAATTATAATTCACTGAAGAAAAGATGTAACAGAAAAAGATCAGAATGTGATTAACCTGATGACTTTTATTCTGACATACTTCAGACTGTAAGTGCTGAAATACAAAACAGATATACTGATTTTCTTTTTTCCCTAAGAAACTGTTCTACCAGTTACAGGAATACTGTTCTAGCCTGAATACAGGAAAAGGAAGAAGCAGATTGGTATGTCACTAATGTTTATTTACATCCTACTTCTTCCTGTACTTAGTGATAAAAACTTCATCCATCTGCCCCCTATAATTCACTTGCCCTTCTGTTTTAAAAGCATATTCAAACTTAAAGCAAATTCAAAGTTAGAACAAAAATAGAATTGTAACACATGAACCTCTCATTTTACTTTCAGGTTCCCAAGACTCTGAACAAGCCTACTTTGTTTCAGGGAACAAAAAGATTCTTGAATTAACCTTGTACCGCAACTGGTCAAGAATTTCCTAAAGAAGAAAAACAACCATTTCTAGTTGAAAAGAAAAAGTGCTACCATGAACAAAACTGTTTTCTCCCTTCCCACAGGAAATCAGGGAGAAGAAAAGTTTTCCCATAACTAAAAGGCCTTGCTAGCTTGCTTTTGATCAAGGGACCATAGGTTTAAATTTATTTCCGCTGTATATTTTACTCTCTCTTTCCACCAACTACATCTACTTCCTTTGTTTTTCTATTGCCATAATATCCTATTAAGGCAGGCAATTAGACCTTAATGTGATGAAAATGGATTATGAGATTCCTCTTAGCCAGGAGCTGAGAACATCAATTGTTTCACAGACAATCTGCAAAGATCATCTTTTTTTTCCCCTTCTCCTTCCCCACAGAACAAAGCAGCAGCCCATGTGAAAGACAGTTAACTCTCCGCTGCTTCATTCCACAGGGGATTATTGTGCTTTGCTCTGACCCAACTCGAGTTACAAAACCAGTTTTAGGTACAACTGTGACAACAGCTTCTCCTCTCAAGCATCCTGCAGAGATTTGCATGTTGAGTGTTTCTATTGCCTGAAAAGCCAAGGAAATATTCCACAATAAAATACAACACAGAGTATTTTAAAATAGGTATTTTCATAATGTTTCTGTAATGTGTTTTGCTACTTCTTCAGCAACAGAAGGTATCAGCAGAACATTAACACAAAACCACAAGAACTACAGCAGAGCTCACGGTTATCAAATACTTTCCAATTAGTGCTTTTGTCTCAGGAAGATTAGAAACAGATTTAACCTAAGAAAGCCTACGTGGAAAAAGATTTCTGTTATTATCTTTCTCCACCAAATTAGAATAAGTTCCCACTCACCATTCCTTCTCTAAACATCTGAAAGCAACCAAATAAAAAACCAAAAACAAGGAGGGGCAGTCTCAAGTTGTGCCAGGGGAGGTATAGACTTGATATTAGGAGGAAGTTCTTCACAGAGAGAGTGATTTGCCAATGGCAAAGGGAGGTGGTGGAGTCTCCATCCTTGGAGACGTTCACAAAAAGACTGCCTGAGGCACTTAGTGCCATGGTCTGGTTGACTGGACAGGTCTGGGTGATAGGTTGGACTGGATGACCTTGGAGGTCTCTTCCAACCTGGTTGATTCTACTATTCTATGAAATCTACATTGTTAAGATCAATCTGCAAGATCTGGGTTCGTTCATTTTTGTTTGGCTGCCCTTTGACCAAACAAAAGGTTATTTTTTTGGCCTGTATGATGTTCTAGGCTAAAAGCAAAATTCTGTGGGATGGGATATTTAACTGCATGGTTTGACTTTCTTAAAGCAACTTAGATACCATCCTGAAGGTAAGCATTTTAGAGATGGTGTACCACAAGACGTGAGTGTAATGGATGATAACTGATTAAGAAGAAAGCAAGAAACACAAAGCTGAAAAAATCCCTAAAGAGAAAAACACTCTAAGGAACAAGAGTTCTAAAATAGCTTTCAATAACTAAATCTCATTATACCAATATATGAGAAAACACAATGCTGTTATTTGATAGTATACTCACATGATTAAGGAGGATTAATTAGCACCACTCACACACTTGCAACTTGAGACACAAACAAACAAACCCAGAGCCCCCCATATCTAGCCCAATCTTCCCAGCTTGCTCCCCCATCCCACTGCCCAAATTGCACAGTTGTAATTTTGGAATTTCCCTTGGAGGGAAAACAATTTCTGATAGAGAATGTAAATAAATTCCCCAACTATGGTATCGTCTTTATGAACAACAATAACCTGAATGACAGTAAACAAAAAACATCAAAACCCAACTTCTCTCTTCTGCATGCAGAAATATTAGGCTTTGGTAAGCTAGCAACAAAAATAAGGTTCTTGCTTTGTATTATAATGTAAAATTAATACTCTTTTACAAAAAATACATCTACAAACTCCTTGTTTTCTAAAATCTTCATTCTGCCCTTCAAAGCTGAGCTTTTCCAGGCTGTATAACACTGTAACCTACTTTTACATGCAGCTATTTAAGTGTTTACACTGAATTTTCCTTGTTTACCAGCTCTTTGAAGGTCTAGAGCTATACACCACTCCTACACAGATGGTTTTGTAAATCAATGTGATATTTAAAAAGCAGTATTAGTGGCATTAATTTCTCTAACAATAAACTCTTGACTCATACTTCATTCTTGTCTTACTGTAAATGACTGGGGAGGTCTGGTTTAGGATGACTTACAAAACAGGAGCCAAATGTTATACTTCTTACTAGCTCTCTGTAGCATCCTAAGATTATTAACCCAATTAACTCTGCACTGACCACATGTGAGGTCTGTGTTGAGAACTCAGAAAATTAGCAACTTCCCATTTTTGTCTGCTGCAGTATTCATGCTCGCAAGAGGGCTTCTTTGACCAAAAGTATAAACTTCAGGTTTTATTCACAACAATACCCAGGCTTCAGATTTCAGTGCAGGAGGGTCAGTATCTTTCAGAATATGACTCTTCAGTTTGTGACCTTGAAAAGCTTGGAGACATCCCAAGCTGAATATTCAGCAAAACTGCTCTATCCTTATTTTGCACAAGTTAGTGGCATCAAGAGACAATAAAGGGCTTGAGAGATGGGAGAAGGAAAGAATGAAGAGGAGAGTGGCCCTTGAGCATCCCTCTGCATGGGTCTCTGAAGCAGACAGAGCTCAGTATTGTAATTACCTGTGTTACAGTTCAAGTCAGTTAACCACGTGTTATTTTACACTTGTAAAACAAGCTACCTAGCAAGGCAGAATGCAAGAAACCGAGAGATGACTGATGAGGCTAGATCCCAGCAAGGGTAAATACTGAACACAAGCTTTCCTATCTGTAACAGTCCATGAGTGCACTGGCATCTGACAGGCAGTTTCTCTTGGGAAGAACATGAATCTCAGACAGTGCAACTGCCTAAATCTTGCTGCAGAGAAACAAGAACTTTGCAGGTAAAGGCAAAAACCATAGCTTGGTGTAGCTCAGAAGGAGCACACCAAAGCTTGCTTTGTTACAACTGTCATTATACACACAATACTGTCTCACCCGTATTTTATCCGAGGGAGCACATCACCTCTGATCACTAAGGCAGAGCAACCAGATTTCCAACAGCATTTTCTGTTTCACCTAACCAGACCGGAGCAAACACTCTGAGCCAACACTTTGTATCTCATTTCACAAATTCCTAAACATGTCATAATTAAGTAGCCTAACTTGTGCGTGCAAACCCCTCAGTTTAACACTAAGGGCTTATACTCAAGTATAAACACAGCTGGAAGTTAATGCAGTTGATCTGACCTGTGCTAACATGGACAAACCTACGCTGCAATTAAAAGTTACACCATCCAGGAAAACCCTAACAGCTTCTTGCACTCAAGTGTTAAAGATTTCATCCTTTTGCAATTTAAAAAGCTGCTGTTCCCCTGTCTTTCAGCCAGTGATGTTTCTGCACCGTTTTCACATCTGCTATCAGAAGTAGAGGAACACATAGTAAACATCTGGCGCTTCTACTGACCAGAGCACTTTGGGAATGCAGAAGCAAGCTGCACCATCTGGTAACTCTAGTCCCCGGAGGCTGTTTTTAATCTCTTAAGAAAACCCAAACCAGCTATATGATCTTTTTTAAAAGTACTTTTAAAAAGGTAATTATAAGGATTGGAAGAGGAAAAGGAAGAAAATTATAACAAAATTCTATTTACTTTTTTGTTCTGAAATCTGAAGACAGAACACAGGAGCTATTATTTAAATTTGCAGTTACATAAATAAGTCCACTGGCTATAAAGTTTGTTACATGAAATAGTCTGATCTCAGGTAGAGATGGCATTGAGTAACTCATGCAATTACTCATTTCTCATCTGCAGGCACAGTCTGTCTCATCTTGTTCTGGGTTCACTTGGAACTGGAGCAACTTCAAAAGCAGTAAGAAATTGAACTGAGCGGCTAGTTTGATGATTTTAAGCCACAGAATATAAAGATACAAATCTTATTACAGAATGTATTAGTACCTTTAACTATACATCCTAAGCATACTTAAACAATAGGAAGGAGAGCCCACCAAAGAAAGAAATGTGTTGCTGAAGTTCACATTGCTGTAGGCTTTAATAGCCCCTCTTAAGAGTGAAATGACCTTTCCACCCTAAGTCATGGTACTAAAGTCTGGGTTTACTTCATTTCTAAACTGTATTCCCATCAGAATGGAAGCAGGCTTACTGAGTAACTGAAGTTACTCTCAATGAGAACTTTGCTTCTTTTTATTTTTAATGGACACGCCAGCAATCTTACACTGGAGCATTTACAGCATTCTCGTGGAGATCTAAAGACAGAAGTAGAATGAAAAGTTCCTTTAACTAAAGAACAAGCTCAGTTGTTCCCTGCCCAAGCTGGTTCATCTCTTCAAACAGAAGGGCAAACACAGTGACTCTCACTGGGTTACATATTAAACAGAAGTTTCATATATGAAATTTACACACATATAAGCGACTATTTTTCAAGTAGCTGCAGGGGACACTTTCATAACAACCATTAGCTAAAAGTGATCTAGGAAAGGTCACACTGAAATTTTATCAAGTAAAACAACAAAAGCAAATTAAACACACACAACATCCCACTCCACGTCACCAAAAAGCACCCAGCAACACACAAGAAGCTACAGGTAAACACTAACCTCCTACTCGAACATCACAGCTCCTCTCTTTCTGCTAATACATTTTCTGTGGCAAAAACAGGAGGACAGTACAAATGCAACAGAGAATCAGGATATAAATAAGCAGACTTTAATTCCCCTCTGATTTACCCACTTTGCCAACATAATGACTTGGAAAAAAAAAATGAAGGGGGGCAAGTTCACAACCCAACAAATAGGTTGCATCCTTAGTTTTGAAACACACAGTCTCTTCAACTCTTTAATGAACACTAGGCAATTTGTGCTCCTACTTAAATATCATATGGCTTATTTTCTCCAGAGGGAGATGGGGAGATTTCCTCACTCAAGCCAAGGTCTAGCTGTAAAGCCATGTCACAGAAACTACTCAAAGTCAACTGCTATGCTGTCTCCATTACCACCTCTCCCAACATCCTGTCTCCCCCCACCCTGGGTAGTCTCCACACAGTGAACAGCTTGCTCCCAACCCTACCTGCTCTTTTTCAAGCAAAGAGGTCTTCTATATGTTGGACATCCTGCCAGACGGATAACAGTGATGAGTTCTCACAAAACTCTGATTAACAGATGAAGGATGACTTATTAATGTTGCTGCATTCCTGCTAAGCTTCAAATAGCTAAATCTCCGGTGGTTTCATGCCAGGAAAAATGCCTGCAGCTGAAGCATTTACTCTCAAAGAGATTTAAGTTAATTTCTTTTTCTTCTTCTAAACTTAAACCACTTTCTGTAAGAGGTAAGCTATTTACCTAGTCCATCTAGGCCCATAATTGTTTTGTTCAGGGTGTGTACTTCAAGCTCAGTACTTAAGCATAAAAAGGAATTATGCTACAACACATTTTAGAGGCTGTCATTTTGAAATTTTGCTGAGGAGTTCATATCACCTCCTTGTGTTTTATGTTTTCTCAAAACCCCATTCACAATGTCGCCTTAAGAACACAAAGTTCTAAAAGACTTGCTGTCTTCCCTGAGATTGCAGCAAATAAACAAGTTCATAGCTCTGCCAAAAAGGTTCAGTAAGGCTCAGTTGTGTTGCTTGCTGCCATTCACCACCACAAACAGATCCATACAGCCCCCAATTTAAATATTTACTATTGCTAAATTCATATCATGATCTGATCTAGATGCTCCAGCTGGAATTGTAACCTCTGCACTGAGGCCTCTGCAGCAGGGAGCGGGCAGACAACCCTTGCCCCTGCAGGCTTATAATCTAACAGTGATTATTTGTTAGGCAATGACAAGCATGTTTGTGGTTGTAACATTCAAAGCAAAAAACCAAAACCCATCAGGCTTCCAGAAAAACAGAAAATGTGGGATAGCTGCATGATTAGAAGTATACTAAAACTTAGGGGTTTAAATGTATCACTATCTTTGGAAAAGCTTACCATGTCCAAATAAATCTATTTACAGTTAAAGCATTCCTATATACTTAGCATCACCCTGAAGCTAGTGGGAAGGAGTATGGCTATTTCAGAACTAAGGCACTAAACATACCAGCTCTTGAAAGCTACCTTTCCGGTGAAATAGACAATGAAGTTTCCATTCCAGTCAAATCTGGTTTAAAGAATATAATGAAGCTTTCCAAGCACGTTCTTCAGCTCAAACTAAATAGAAATATAGAAAGAAGACATTTGATTCAAATCCCAGTTATGGACAGATGTCACTCCTGCTGCAGCACCTACCACCTTGTCTAAATGACTACAGCTTTCACTAAGCATTGGCAGTAATGTTTTTGGCAGCCACCTTCACAGACATGCAGTCATTCGTGCACCATGTCACTGTCTGACTTTCAGAGCCAACTTGCTATCTGCTGGGATGGTCAAATGTGGAAATCGGTTCAGAAGCAGCTTTTCTTGTTCTGCAGGCAGCTTCCCCTCACCCCAGGTGCTCAGCATCTGAACTAGTTTTGGCAAGTTACTGATCACTTAGAGCAGCACAATAGCCCCTTTCCACAGCTGCTACAGGAGAACTGCCCTCTAAATGGAGGAAAACAAAACAGGTTTTGTTGTCACCCCTGTTTCAGAACACACCCAAACTAGTAATTTTCACGTCCTCCTGCATGTCCTAGTCAGGTTCCCAGGAGCTGCTGGTTTCCCATGCTTGCACAGCAAGGCAAGTTCAAGACACAGCACTAGGTATCACACTGACCTGGGAGAAGGCTCCACTCCTTTTAATTCACCTGGTAACCCTTCCACCAGCACACCCGGAGTTACAAGAAAAGAAACTGAGCTTGTGCAAGTACATCACCACGGATTTCAGTGCCCTAGCTTTCACTGTGCCTTCTACCAAGCGTAATGCAAGGCCTTCTGAAAGGGTTGCAGTCCAGCCCTCTTGCTGCCTCACCGTCCTGTGCGGAACACAGGGGAGACTCAGAACTTATCCCAAAGCCAATTGGCCTTTAACATAATTTCTGTAGGCATGTGTGAGGGACACCTACTCAGATAGGTGAAGTAGGGACGTTTGGAGCAAATCTTACTTTCTCTTGTAACAGCAGCAGAAAGTATCAGTTCCAGTGCGGCGGTGGCAGTGGAGAACTACAGTTCTTCTCCCCCATAGGCAGGCAGAGGCCTCCTCACAGTCCTGAACCATCACCTGGCACACATCTACGAGCCTGCAAAGACCCCTCTCTTGGAACAGGCTGGCCTGCAGGCAACCTGCAACCATCAAGAGACAGCAGGGACTACCTGAGCTCTTGGTTTGCATTTCAAATTGTTGGCTTAACCCACAATGGCCACAAATCGCCCACACAGTGATCCTCAATACATCAGTTTTATTCATAAGTCTGGCTGGCACTAACTTAACAAGGATCTGCTCAAGAACATTAGGACAACTACCCAACCACTTCACTGATGTGTTCCTGTTATCTCAACTGCACACTTGGATTACTGCCTGTGCATGTGGGTGTACAGCAATAACATACACTACATTCCCATAAACCATCAGTTAAGAGTTTAGGAATTGTCATGGCCAGACCCAACCACGAATGAAACTGTCCGTCTAATTTATTATCAAGCTTTGTAGTAGCCTGTTTTTGATGCAGAATTTGACTGCCAAATTACACTTCAAGTATGTTTGGTTTTAATAAGAAAAATGTTATCAAGGCCCAAAACTCTATGATAGATCTTGTTCCACTTGGGCTAGACAGCAGTTTTAATCTCCAAGTTCCTCAAATACTAACAATAAAATCCCTTTCTCTTAGTTATAAAACCATCAAGTCACTTTGGATTAACAAAACAATTATATAACTGCTTTAAGCCTTCACTTGTTTCAGTTTCCAGAGAACTGACTTGCTTGAGGAAGCCAAAAGTCTACCCCCTCACAAAGCTTGGGACATGCATACATTTAGGTTGGCTATTAGGAAGCACTTCCTCATGGAAAGGGTGATTAGGCACTGGAACAGACTGCCCAGGGAGGTGGTGGAGTCATCATCTCTGGAGGTCTTTAAGAAGAGAATGGATGTGGCACGGTTTAGCTGATGTCGTGGTGCTGGGTTACAGGCTGGACTTGATGATCTCAGAGGTCTTTTCCAGCCTCAATGATTCTGCAATTCTACACAAAGCAGTGCAGGACAGGCCTGGAGTGGTGACTTTAAGGTAGGTGATGCACTACTTGAATTGTAAGTTCTCATACATGGATATGACCACATCCACATTCACAGTGAAGCAACCCTAGATCACAAGACTTTTGCAGAAATATTGAAGTTGGAGTCCTTGCTCACCACTCGTAAGCAGAGATTGCTGTTATTTTGGGGTTTAAGCCAAGAGTAGGAAAATCCAGTGCAACAACTGCCTGGCGGTCAGACAGACATTGTTCTTTAGGCTTGGTATTTCTGTCTTTATAGCCTTGCCACAAAATGCAGCTAATGGCTTATTGTACTGCTTGCTCTGTTACGAGTGGCAGAGCTACCCCTGGGTTAAAAGAGTCTTTATAAGGCAGATTATTATAGCAATACTACTAATGACTCATTAGGGGTGTCCTCTCTCTGCCTCATCATGCCATGCATCGGATACCATTACCTTTCACAATACTTGCATTGTGTGCTCTGTGCTCCTCGTGTAGTACACACATCCCTTGGTCAGAGTCCCTTCGTATTTAAACAAAAAAAAAAGGTGATTTTTGGACTAAGAGGTAGACTCTGCTAGCACTTGGTATTTACATTGTGTGAAAGGTTCAATTTCCTACTCCATATCAAAGCCTTACTGTATTATGCATTGTGTAATCCTGTCTCAAAGATTACAGCCCAGAAATTCCGTTGAATTGCATCAGATTTCATACTGTATAACACAGCAGAGTGTCTAAGCAGGCAAAGTTTTGAGTGTGATTAGTCATAGAAAGAAGAACCTTAAAGTTTATGCTGTGGGCTAGAAACAGGAATAAATATCCTTTTATCATTTACAGTAGCAATGCACTGACCACAGGAAAAATCACCAAGTAAAGGCACCCTAAAAGAGCTTTGCATGTATTAACAGAGTGTAGGAATTACTCCTTAATGTGTGACTCTATTCTGAAAATTGATTTAACAAAGATACCATTGAAAGACAGAAGTTAATAGGAAATTTTGCTATTTCCATGCGGGTGTACAAGTCACAAATAAAACTATTTCTCCCCAGTTATTAGAACTCTTCCTTGGGGACTGCAACTGAGGTTTTCACAGTTAATCTGAGAATAACACTGCTCAGTGCTCTGCATAGGCTTACTACTGAAAACTCATTTAAAAAAATCTATTTAACAAAAAATCCCATGGGAGCCTCTTGTCTCTCTGTATCACCCATTTCAGATTCAGCATTCCAAAATTTAAGTTGGAATGACTGCATGCAGGGAAAAATGGAATTCATACAAGAGCTACAAAATGTCACACTTAACACCCATGCTTCCTGATGCAGCTCTTACAACTTAATTCACAGCAAATATGACTTTCACATTTTATTTCCCTCTGTTCAAAGGTCCAGTATCCTTACTTGATGCTTTGCCAGATTAGATAGGCAGCCCAGGGAGGTAGGACTGAGCTGTTTCTTTAAAGCTCTGTGCAAGGATAAAAGTCCACTCACTGCTCCCATCTCTGAACCATGAATGGGGATGACCATCCCCACCTACAAAGACAGAGATGCTAACATGCTTCACTCTTTGTATTTGCTTGTTTTAAAACTTTGATTACATTATCCATTGATATACATTTTCCAGTATCTGAAGGGAGCCTACAGGAAGGCTGGGGAGGGACTATTGACAAGGTCTAGTAATGTTAGGACGAGGGGGAATGGGTTTAAGCTGGAGGAGGGGAGATTCCGACTGGATGTTAGGAGGGAGTTCTTTACAGTGAGGGTGGTAAGACACTGGAACGGGTTGCCCAGGGAGGTTGTGGATGCTTCCTCCCTGGAGGTGTTTAAAGCCAGGCTGGGTGAGGCCTTGAGCAACCTGCTCTAGTGGGAGGTGTCCCTGCCTATGGCGGGGGGTTGGAGCTGGATGATCCTTGAGGTCCCTTCCAACCTAAACCATTCTATGATTCTATGATTAGCATTCTTCTCATCTTGTTTTAAGACTTCCTTCCTGCTCCTTGCAATTCCACAGCTTTCTTTGCACCAAAACACTTGGAGAGTGTGAAGATGTGGATCACAAGACATCTAGAAGTTGACTGGTTTTCTCTGAGCACATGCACATGTTTCTGCATGGACAAACATGGAAGAGCTCCCTGCTCTTCAAGTGACATCTCGGGAGCATACTGAAGTAGACAATACCACAAGCATGAGCAGCTTACTCCCAGTGCTTGGAGACCATGAAAGGGAAGAAGTAGTGAAATAACCTTCAGTCATTATGCCTGTACCTATATCTCCCTGTCAACAATTTCTACCCATTAGGATTTACCAGATGCAGTTGTTGTATACACAAAAAAATACGTGCGTATGCCTGTGTGTGCTGCACACATCCTTGCATTGCATTACAGTTAAGGTCTCAATATCTGCCTATTTCACAGTCCAGGGCAATTACTGGAGCTATTTGACAAATTTAACATTTGCCTCTCCCTTTCCAGTGCCCAAAAAAAGATTTGGACTTAAGCAGGTTCATAAAGCTAACTAAAATGTTTAATTTATTAAATAGAAGTGTAGGAAACGTTAAGCAATACACTGAATGTGCAGCTCATAACAAGAAGGGGTCCCTGTGACTCTAACCCCAGATCTCTCTACCTCCTAGGTGACACTAAGCACGATTTGGGTGAGGAGTTGAGTAATACAGTCATACATTTAGCATCTACTCAGTTTGGCCCATTATCATACTGAAGGGTGTCAATTTAGTATTAAAAATGCAGTTAATTAGGCAAAGTTTTTTCACTCAGGCACAAAATGAACTTTTCAGGCTCTCCTTGTGGTACCTGAACATCACCCAGCCTTCAAGTATCTCCTGACTTTTCCAAACTCACTTTTCAAGAAGGAGCTCATGACCCCCAAATCATACACAATTCACCTTCTTCCACCTGTTGTCTCTCCTACTTATACACCCAAACTGATACACATTTGCTGCCCCGAAAAGGGGGGAGTAATTTCCACTTGGTTACTTACTGTACCCCCAAGTAGTCTTCTCCTCCACATCCTATTATGTCACTACATGGATGTACAACACCTGAAGGCTCCATGATCTAACCTATATCAAAATGCTTTTGTGATTCATACCATTCACCAGGATACCCAGATTACTCTGCACAAGATTTCTTGTCTTTGTTTCTTACCATGCTGCCTAGCATAACATGGCCTGCCATTTCTAGCAGTACAGATCCTGTTCTTGTCTCCATGTTCTTGATGGAAAGGTTCAGTAGGATCTGGCCTTATGTCAATCCTTAAACCAGATTTCTAGAAGCATTCCCATTTGATAATGATTCACCACCAGTGACTAACTTTTGAACATCAGTTAGTTCTTAATTCATTTACTTTTGCAATACCATGTAGTGCTAACATGCCAAGACAAGAGTCCCACAGAGGTATGTCCAAGTGCTGACTACCTCTGCTGTTGTTGAGAGAACCCTGTAGAGATTCCACTTGGAAGGAGCTAGGGAGTAGTAGGGGACTGCAAGGGTTGGACTGTCTCCCTGCCCCTACATCAGCTGCCTTTGAAGACACGGCTTTACCAACATCCCACTCAGGTCTCTCTCAAGTTAAACTTGAGCTTCCAGCAAGTTACCACATTTGCTAAGACACATTTCCCAAGGTGACACAGACTTCATATTCTGGCTAATGTTTTATCAATCGAATTTTGCATTAACTTTTTCAATCTTTTGAGGAGCACTGATGTCAAGCTAGTTGGAACATGGTTAAATTGGTTATCCACCCTGCCCTTGTCTCGTCTGGCACAGTTAACTTTAGACTCTCGATATAGCAAGTTAAAACAATCAAGTCATAGTGTTGCTGATTTACATACATCTATTCGTAGAAGGCAATAAATCTGAACAAATCTGTTGGAATGGCATTCATGGTATTACATTCTGCACCTTCCTAAATACAGAACAGTATTAACAAATATTTCTACTTTTCTTGCATTCTTCTTTTGCTTTCTTCCTAACATACTTCTGCTGTAGAAAATATGCAGATTTAATTCTCTAGCTTACTTCCTGACATCTAACATGCACTAATTCTCATGTATCCATTTTCCCCTTAATTAATGTACTTTGCTTTGAAATGTCTAGATGTGTTCCAAAGCCAGAGGACTGTTAGCAGAGTTGTTCTCTCTTTCTTTAAATCAGAATTTCATCTTTAGGGCTATTTAGTATCTTCTTATAGAGATCTCTGTTTCCAGTCACATTGTTTTTTTCCTACAATAACATCAAATTCTCTGTGATGACAAATACTGCTTGCTCTGAAAGAGCATATGATTTCTTTGGGGCTGCTGTTTGTCCATCCTGCACATAATTGAGTCTCATGGAAACCATTGTTTTCCAGTTCTGTGATACCAACGTCCACAGTAGCTCTCATCTGAAGTGCTGACCTGCAACTGGCAGAGTTTCCAAGGCACTGCACGTGTTTCCACATTGCCAATAGGATGCTCAGCAGCTCAGAAGCAACAAAACAAGACAGAATGCACAAAGACAAACAAACCTGTATGTTTACTGATTAGTCAATTTAGTTATCTCCAAAATTCATTAAAGAAAATCTGTATTATTTCCTCCTATTGCCTGACTGTAAAGGTAAGGCAATTACTCACCAATGTAGTTAGTCAATCAGACTGGACTACAAACACATTCAGGCTCCTCCTCCTCAGCCTGACCCTCACCCAGGTTAATACCTTCTGCATACTACCAGCCATCTGCTGCTTGTTTACTGAACAAGGGAAAATGAACTGACCTCAGTTCTACCCGAGTAGGGCACAGAAACCACAGTGCTCCTCAGCAGTCTACGCAAAGAAAGGCAGTGCAAAGCATGCACTGAGTGCAGGCACAATATACTGTGCCTGCCCAAGGTGGAAGCACCTATGTTCTACTTGGATTTGCACACGCAGTCAATTTACTTTAGTGCAGAACCAGTCTTCAACCTCTAGGATCAGGCCTTTCACAGGGCAATAAAATGTCATATATCCGAGTGAGAAAGCCACAACATTTGGTTTTGTGACAGCGACAACAGTAGGAAAAGCATTCAGAATCTTCCAGATTTACAACTTAATTTAAACAAATGCTTACTGTTCACATGTTCACATCTCTTAAGTATCTTAAGCATGGTGGTAGCAGTCTACAGCTGTAATTCTGCAGTTTACCACACATGATGGACTTTTCCACAGAATGAGAAGTCCCACGTGGCTCCAGAAACACACACTTGCATGAGTTTAGTTAGATTAGAAAGTCCCTATGATGTTTAGCAAATAGCTGAAAAGGAAATAACCTGGGTTCTTGCTGTAGATGAGCCACTGCAACATTTTGCACAACCAATAATGACTAAGGAAAAATATGTACAGTAGTTCAGTCACTTCTCATTAAAACAGCAAAATGGAAAGGAAAATGAAGGGGGGGGGGGGGAGGATAAGACTGCAGCAGTACACTAAAAAGCAAAATTGAGAGCCTCATGCATACTGTCCACAACAAATTCCCCCTCAGGCAGCAAATATTCAAACCCACCAGTCTGCACAGACAGTTCAGTCTGAAGTGTAAACTCCCTGTGTCGGATTCCTCTGTCCTCTCCTTTCAGGCCAAAGGTAAATATAACTATGCAGAGTGCCCAAGGCCTCAGATGCCAACACATTCAGCCTTTTTCTTCTATTCAGATTCTGACAAAGTTCCCTGCTTCATACCCTTATCTAAAACAAGGCTTTGTATGGGATAGGAAGAATCTCAGTTGGGCTGGAAATTCAAGATGTGCTGCGAAGGCTTGTACTCCTTAACATCTGTTATCATCCTCCTCCCCATCAGCCTAGAAAAATCTCACAACAAATCAGCAGTTTTACCCACCTAAGCTGCCTATTTTATTCACTATAAAATATTCAATATATGAACTAGAATTTTCTGCTTAAACTCACAGTCACAGTTAATGACAGCTTTAAGAACCATAACAGTGTTTCAAAGGTCTATGACAATGACTAAAATCAGTTCCCATTCCTCTCATAATTTCTGATTGAGGTTAGCAGAGTCTGAAGGAGTTGCCTGAATATTAAATTCAGGTGACAGCAGAGAGTGACTTTAAAATACAAGTGCTATTCCTGACTGGTAACACATATCCGTTCACATAAACCCTCCCAAATCCTTAAGAACAGCCTTCCTATATACTATAATCCACTTTGAGGCTTTGCCTGAATAAGGCACCTTGGATTACTTCTTAAGAGGCAAAAAACATACAAATTAAATAATTGATTGGTTAAATTGCTTGAGACTCTTCAGATGCTCTTATCCAGAATCAGAATGACTCTCATTTTTTCTGCTTGATAGGTAGGGCAGTTGAAGCACTTCAAATTTACACCTTCAGCTGACTCAATTTCTCAATGGCTTGTGAAGACAAGTCCTCATCTCCAGAAGCACACAGAGGACTCACTCGGGAGTAACTGTTCGAAATATCTTCCTCAGACGACAGACTCTGAGAACACAACACATCAGAACGTCGGTTCAACACCAAACCATTTTATAGAAGACCGCAGGAAACCACACAATCAGAAAAGCTTGAGTTCTGGTAAATAAACCTGTCACTATTTGCCAGGTTTGTTTTAGTGAAGCATTTTCCACACACACCTAGTCTTAGTTTAAGAAGTCTCTTAGTCTGATACAGTTTTCCAAGGCTCCTCTCCATTCCCTCCCTCTCTGTCCCTACCCTTTCTCCTGAAGCTGCATCCCTCAGCTGCATCCCTCAGCTGCTCTTTCCCAACCCCAGCCTGGAGCTCTGACAGCTGACGACACACGAGGCAGAGTTTAACATTAAAAGACAACAGTCCCTTGTTTTAAGATTATAAGCATCACCTGAATCCAACTCTCTGCAGCCGGGAAAAGGAACTGCGTTTCCAGCCACACAGAGAAGTGCCTTGCATTCGGATGCTCCCTCCCCCGCAGCTAGGCTCACATTGTTTTTTTCTCCCGGAGATACATTTTCAGATCAGAGGCACGGCCTGCTGCAGATACAGATCAGCTTTGCTCATCCCACAGTTCTCTGTCACTGACAAAAAATAGCTCTGGAGGCAGAGGAGGAGGTTTTCAGCTGTTTTCCTCTCCAGTCCTCTCTAGCTCTTTCCTCTTTGTCCTGTCCTTCCAGCTTTTACACCATGCAATAAGGGAGAAGCCACTTTCACATACTCACGGTTTGATGCCAGAGTAACTATCTCCTTACTCTGAGGAGCCAGTACATTCCCAGATGTGCCTTTAAAACAAATTTAATAGTAGCCACAATGTTCCAGAAGCACCCTCAACAACATGACCACCAGGATTTTCATGGAAGAGATGAAATAAGATGGCTTTTTTTTTTCTTATCAGAAGCAGCCAGAGCCAAATAGAAGTGGTCCAGACGCATGCTTCTACTAGACACCAACAAAAGTCTACTGGGCTCAAAAGAACCACAGAAGAGGGACATTTTCCCAGACAGGATCAAAAATAGATGATAGCTAGAAAACACATAATATACTGTTACTCAATTTTCCCATAAGCAGTAACTTTATTCTTCCTGAAATACTGATTGACATTTGGTCCTGTTACGAACAATTCCGAGGCCTCCCCCACAGAGCATCTAAGTTGCATCACATTAGAGCTGTTCCTTTCTCCTTGCCTCCAGCATATTCCTAACATGTAAACAACTCTGCTGTGCACAGAAGCAAAAGCACAGCTAGCTGGTGAAAGCTGTGGCACTAAGGGCACTATAGGAAACCATGCAAGCCTAATAACCCATTATTTTCACAGAGCACTGCGTTTATTAGCTAGAAGGCAACTGCTATTAACACAAATATATATGTGAAAAATGATCCCATTACAAAAGCTGAAAGACATGACAGTACTATTTTTCACAGGTAGTAACAGGCTTTGCTATGCCCACCCTGCACCCAGGGAGGCTGTGGAGGCTTCCTCCCTGGAGGTGTTTAAAGCCAGGCTGCATGAGGCCTTGAGCAACCTGCTCTAGTGGGAGGTGTCCCTGCCTATGGCAGGGGGTTGGAGCTGGATGATCCTTGAGGTCCCTTCCAACCTAAACCATTCTATGATTCTAAGAGAAGTCGGTCTGAACAATGGAAGAATTGTGATGGAAGGCTAGGAGAAAGGCAAGTGTCAGAAAATCCAAGCAGGCTTACTGTCTAAGGATTTCTCAGTTGACCTAACACCACAATGACAAGTAATGTTCTCGTGGCCAAACCTGAAAATCTGTAGGAACCATTTACAGTTCAGGTTAAAACAAAAATAAAGATTGTTTGGATTTGTTTTGTTGGGGTTTTTTTCTGAATTCTCACCTACTCAGCAGTGAAGTGATTAGCAGGAGAGACACTACTAGAAATGCCACAGAAGTTTAATGCAAAAGCATTGCCCATCCACACCATTTGTGCACGTTAACTCTTGCCTTACAGGCTTTGGACCAACCGTACAAGGTGATCTGCTCTGGTAAGCTCTGCTCCTTTGGGCAAGTTTCAACATCCAGCTCAACCTACTCTGCTATAGAATGCCCTTACAGCACCACTACTCAACCCATAAATCTCTCTCCACGTGCAAGCCTGCAAGTATGAAAAACCAGGCTGGAGGAAACACAGGTCATCTCTGACCTCTATCTCATCCGTCCAGGAGTTTTGCAGTGATCCCACAGGAAAAGCAAATGTGAATGCAACTCCTTCTGTTTGGGTCCTTCTCTGCATTAGGTTTCCAACAGCAGGAATCCAGAGTGATGCAGCTCTGGAGTTCTGAACTGAATACCACTGCACTGCCAGGCTCAAGTATTAGGAGCTAGAGCAGGCAAGGGTGCCTTGGGACATGTCCTTCTGACCTGCATAGCTGCACAGACTTTTGCCTCTCAGGTTAGAACAGAGCCCAGTGATTTCTGTCTGTCCTGCCCACACTTACTCCACCAACTGGGAGGAAATCAGTCCTGTCTCAACACCCACTAGCTTCCTTCAGCTTACTTTACGCATTCAAAATCCTCCAACTAGAAATTCCAGACCCTGCTTCTTCCTGCCATGATGCAAAGCATCACCCTAGTCACACATACCCTTCTCCCCTCTCACTTCTTGTCAAATACCACTGCTTCTAATGCCACCAGAGCAAGTTTTAGTTAACTGAAGCTATGAAATCATGCGCTTGTGCCCAGCACCTGAAGAGCAACCTGCTTTTCTCTCCTACTCTCTCTACAACTCAGCAGGTGAATACCCAACCCAGCCTTGCACATGCCTTTTATCCAAGCAAGTTTCACTACAATAAAACAAGCATTCAAGGAGGTCTAGTTTTATAAATAAAATTATATATCCTCATCTACAGCTAAAATTTCTTCAGCTTCTCCACAATTCCCTATTTTCAACCCTTTTAACAAAAATTAGAGAGAAAAATCCCTTCTTCCACAACTGATTTATTGCAGAAGTCAAGCAGCCTCACAGCCTCCTCTTAGAAAACTGGAACAGGCTGCCTAGGGAGGTTGTGCCCTAGAGGGGTTCACGGCCAGGCTGGATGAGGCCTTGAGCAACCTGTTCTAGTGGGAGGTGTCCCTGCCTATGCCTGTGGGTTGGAACTGGATGATTGTTGAGGTCCCTTCCAACCAAAATCATTCTATGATTCTAACTGTAGTCTAACTTTGATGCTCTCCTTGCAAAGCAGTCCTGCATATTTTTTTCCCACTTTAAAAGTCCTGCTTGTGGTAATGCTGCTTTACACAGTCCTGGAACCAGTCTTGTTCAACATCTTTGTCGGTGCCATGGACAGTGGCATTGAGTGCACCCTCAGCAAGTTTGCTGACGACACCAAGCCGTGTGATGCAGCAGACGCGCTGGAGGGCAGAGATGCCATCCAGAGGGACCTGGACAGGCTGGAGAGGTGGGCACAAGCCAACTTCATGAGGTTCAACAAGACCAAGTGCAAGGTCCTGCATCTGGATCCAGGCAAACCCAAGCAGAACTACAGGCTGGGCAGTGAGTGGCTGGAGAGCAGTCCTGAGGAGACAGACTGAGGGTGCTGGTGGATGAGAAGCCCAACATGAGCCAGCAGTGTGCACCTGCAGCCCAGAAAGCCAACCAGATCCTAGGCTGCATCAGGAGAAGTGTGGCCAGCACAGTGATTCTCCCCCTCTACTCTGCTCTGGTGAGATCCCACCTGGAGTACTGCATCCAGTTCTGGAGCATGTCCACAGAAGGCCCATGAGGATGCTCAGAGGGCTGGAGCACCTCTCCTATGAGGACAGACTGAAGGAATTGGGGCTGTTCAGTCTGCAGAAGAGGAGGCTCCCAGGCAACCTTCTTGTGGCCTTCCAGTATTTGAAGGGGGCCTACAAGGAAGCTGGGGAGGGACTTTTTAGGCTATCAGGGAGTGACAGGACTAGGGGGAATGGAGCAAAGCTGGAGGTGGGTAGGTTGACTGGACATGAGGAGGAAGTTGCTCATTATGAGAGTGGTGAGAGCCTGGAATGGGTTGCCCAGGGAGGTGTTTGATGCCCCATCCCTGGAGGTGTTTAAGGCCAGGCTGGATGAGGCTGTGGCCAGCCTGATCTAGGGTAGGGTGTCCCTGCCCATGGCAGGGGGGTTGGAACTAGATGATCCTTGTGGTCCCTTCCAACTCTGACTGCTTCGATTCTACAATTGATTTTATAAAAGATTATACAGCAGTGCAACCAAATCTTAACTTCTCACTAAGGCAAATTAAAGTTCATGGTTAAAGCAGGCCAAAGTGTATCGCTATCTGAAAGACGGAAAATTTAGACAACTCTTGACTGATTCAGGCCTTGAAAAGTGCAAGGTTCAGTTGCTGCACCCACTGTATCATGTCACAAACACCAGCACCAAGAGACTGTAGCTATATCTCAGTGCCAAATACCTGACGGCCATCTCCTTTTTAGAGGATACTGATCAGACAAGTATAGCTGAGCCATAAATCAGGATTTCATGGCTAAAGGGACCAGTGAACTGAAAACCTGAAGCTTTTCGAGTTCAAATTATGAATGATAGCGACAGCTCAAGTTAAAATCATTACACATTTTCATTTGCCTTTCGCTCTTACAAAACAAAAATGAAATGGAGGTTGGAGAGCAGCTTTTTGGATGCGAACGCCTTGGATGTGTATTCACCATGCCTTCAACATTCAAAATTCAGTACCAAATATGCCCAGGACAGCATGTCGCATGGTTTTAATTAAAAAGGAAGAAGAAAAAAAAAAAAGGAACAATTTGTGATGGTTTGGGTGTTACCTGCCCCCTCCCCCCTGCCCCGAAGAAATCACCTGGGCTAGAATCAGCCAAACTGGAAATTAGAATGAAGCTTTATGTTTACAGCTTAGCACAATATACAAGCAGGTATTCACAATATATACAGAAATAGACAAGTTAAAAAGTAATACACAAACACAACAGCCCTCCCAGAAACCAGAGTCCTCAGGAGGGGCACCCAACAACCCTTCCACCTCCTTTCCACCCCTCCACCTTATCCCAGACTTCACCTTGCATTTGGAGAATCAGCCAGGGCGGGTTAGGAAGCAGAAGGATTAGAGAGCAAGTTAGAGAAAGAAGTGAATGCAGCCAGAGCCAGACAGCAACTCGGTTATCTATGTTTGTGTTCTTGTTTTTACAATCTCAGCAAGCCTATAAGTAGACATCACCACTGTTTCCTTTTCACAACCTATAATCTAATTCTTCTCACCAAAATATTCTAGCTAACTTCAAACTGGCACAGCATTTTATTACCTTTTCTAGGATCAGAGGCCTACCTTGTATCAAAGATCTGCCCCAGATGGGTGCACTCAGAGGCAAATCAATCTACATGTTAATAGACTTCAAAAAATTGCTGAAGCTTCCATGCCTTTCATGAATTGTTTTTTATTGACCCCTTCTTTGGCCTACTGTAGCTGAAATGCTCCTCAGGTAAAGATTATTTATCTTAATTTAACTGAATTCAAAGGGCCAGAGTCATCCTTTCAAAGTCACACTGCCATCTGCAGCATTCTTCACTTTTACCACAAAAGCACAGAGGCTAAAAGGCACCATATACCTAGGGCATTCCATGAGACACAGCTCAAATAATCCTGTATAAATAGAAGGCCTTGACTGACAAATGCCAGGTGAGGAAACGCTGATGAACCTGTCTGCAAGAGCATGCCAACACTAGAGTACCAGAATGCCTTTATCCATGAAGCACCTAGTATGCCAGTGCAAGTCAAAAAGGCTGTGAAGCAAGTATAATTAATCCTAACCCTGCCAGCAAAATGAGAACATTGCACCACTTTCAACGCACTGTAACCTCATCAAGAGGCTTGAACAAAATTTGACATTTGTATCTCTTATATAAATAACATATAAGCCAAAGCAAAGGAAAAGCAACCCTAGCAGTTCAGGGAAAGACACTGAAACAAACACATCCGTAGATAGCAAATGTGCCAAACGCTAAACTGGATGTGGGAATCTGCTGGATCTTTTGAACAGCTGAAAGCTGGGACACAGAGGAAAGGGCTTCTTGTTTTCAATTAATTATTAATTCATCTTTTGGGCCATCAAACCCCATGATGACTCATCCACTTTCTTTACCAAAGTCTAAATGGTTACGAGAAGACTACAATTCTACTGGTACATTACCCTCCTGTACAAAACTCTACAGGAGAGAAAGGGATTTTAAAAGGTTCATTCCTCTTTTCCACAAAAAAAAAAAAAGTCATTAAACCTGACAAGAAAAATCACAAATATTTCCATAAAGCAAAACAGTATCTAGAACTTTTACAGTGAAAGAAACAGGAGAAGACAAAAGTCCAACTCAGTTACTCATAGAAATAAGCCAGTACTCTTGCAGTACCAGTATGCACTGCAAGCAATGACAGAATTCACCTAATCACAAACCCCCATCTCAATTATTTAACAAGCACACAGACATTTCCTACTGTCTGTAAAGGAACTGAGTATTATGGAGATACGGCTTGGCAGGAATTGCTTTTTAAGCATACAAAATTAAGAACTTGATCCTATATCCCACATTCACATAAACCTCTTTCAGAGTTAACAGTCCTATTAAACTAAGCTGCGGGGCTGGAGCTCAGCTGATACACAGCTGAGCTGAGAGCAAGCTATGTACAGAGCTTGCTTTCTTCCTGTGCTAAAATTGTATCAGGACATTAAAACGTATTTGCATATCTTCCACATATGCAAGTTTTTGCCAGCAGTAACAAGAGGATGACATCTAGGCTTAGAAAACATACCAGACACAGAGAGAGTAAGAGGGTGGAGTTTCCTGCAGCAACACCCAGACTGAAGTCCAGCGGCTCCCAGAGGTGTTGCCTTTCTACCAGCCCAGTGTCTTTGGATCAGGCTCCCACTTATGAGCGTCAAATGTGAAACTCCACCCAGGAAACAAAAAGCTTCCTATTGTTTCTTCCTCCTCCACAGCCTCCTGGCTACTATCTATCCAAGCTATTATCTCTCAACCCTTTTTTCCATGAAAATAGTTTTAACTTCTCCTTTTTACTATGTTCAGCCTTGGAGCTACGTTGGAATAGAAAGAACAGGATAAAGAAGCATCTGCTGATTTATCTCTCCCCTAGTCTTTACTGTATGGTTTTACTGGGACTATTTCTAGTGGCAGTCCACATGGCTGCCCTTGATTTTAATCATGCAGAAGTAACATGAAATTCACATGACTCTTGTCAGTTTTCCAACCACACAAGTTTTGCAAAAACATCAATTAAAACAATCAGACCTTCCAACATTAACTAAGCAAAGCTGTTAAAGAAAAAGAGCACAGGTAGCAGACCTCTTGAAAGAGTTTGATTTACACACTGCTGCACAGGTACTCTCAGAAAAGCTTTTAATTAAAAAATACAAATGGAAACAGTGCTGAAGATTTCTGGGTCCTTACCTTCTAAGCTGCCCATAAAGAAATAAAATAATTGATCCAAATGAAAGTAATAATAAAAAGTTACTATCAATCCCAGGAAAATATCTCACCTGCCATGCATAAAGTGTTGCTAAGGTGAAAGTAAATTTAAGTGATTTTGAAAGTCAACAGTGGAATCCAGTGCTGCACTTCAAGGTGTGCTCCATACACAAGCCCTACGAGGAGAGGCTGAGGGAGCTGGGGTTGTTTAGCCTGGAGAAGAGGAGGCTCAGGGGTGACCTTATTGCTGTCTACAACTACCTGAGGGGTGGTTGTGGCCAGGGGGAGGTTGCTCTCTTCTCTCAGGCGGCCAGCATCAGAACAAGAGGACACAGCCTCAAGCTATGCCAGGGGAAATTTAGGCTCGAGGTGAGGAGAAAGTTCTTCACTGAGAGAGTCATTTGCCACTGGAATGGGCTGCCCAGGGAGGTGGTGGAGTCGCCATCCCTGGGGCTGTTCAAGGCAGGATTGGACGTGGCACTTGGTGCCATGGTCTAGCCTTGAGCTCTGTGGTGAAGGGTTGGACTTGATGATCTGTGAGGTCTCTTCCAACCCTGACGATACTATGATACTAGAAATTCTAACTCAAATGTTTAAGTTGCACAAGAGAAGTCTTCCCTCTTTATAGTGGCACATTTTTCCCTGTCCCACCATACCATGGCATCCCATTAGCAAAGCTCAGTTAAAATGCAAGCAGAACAAGCCAATTAGACAAACTCAGGAAGGTCTCGAATCTTGTGTAGGAAACATGGCAAACGAGCCCACACAACTGAGGCAGCATAACAACAACAGACTAAATATGATACTCCCACAAATGATTAATAATAGTTTTATTATTGATTGTGTTAGATGCAGGCAAAGTGTCTTTGTACAATTACTCGATGAAGACCCAACTAGAAATTAAACAGTCCAAAAAATCACATTTGCGAGCATCAAATCAGCCTGCATACACATCATGAACATTGGGCTAAGACACTGCTCTATGAAATAGTCTTTCTGACACCAGAACACTTAAGATCTCCATTACCATGGGCTAGGGAATGGAAAAATGCAGAACCACATTAAAGGAAGACAAACTCTGCTTACAAAATAGCAGTGACTCAGCGCCTGAGTACTGGTTTATGACTGCTCTGAAAACAAGATGCGCATTCTTTATGTGCCCTCCGGTTGTACAGAATGAAAACAAGTCCATCCCATAAATACACTTTTTAATATGGTGGAAGATATTCCAGAAAAGGTGTCAAGAAATATCTGTAACATTGTTTAACCCATTCGAACTTCAGAAAACAGTTTCAGCCAGTGCTGCTGATCCGTAACACCTTTTAATCCTGTACACATCTATCAATGTTGGATGTATTCAATCAGCAAGAAACACTCATAACCCTGGCCTCAGATCAATCAGAAACAGCTTATCTTGGGGATCCCTCCAACCCTAAAAGGTCATTCAGTTATTTTTAAGAGAATCTCTTTTTAAAATGCCATGACCCTTAACCTGCCTAGTTTCATCATCTTTGACTATCCAGAAGGCAAAGAATAAGCTCCAAGGCCTTTCGTGACAAGCTGTGAAGCTCAGTCATTTAATATTACAGCAAACACTAGGTAATGTGGCTACTCAAAGCTTTTGAAAAACACAATTATATCTGTCCTCTTTCAAAAATTAAAGACAGCTGTCAGGTTTTCACAATCCATCTCTCCCTTAGCAAGTAATCTTGGCTGCAAGCAGCAATTTTGTTGACCACTGTATAGCTCATTTTGTTGTTGTCTAGGGTCTATGTGGGGGCTTCCTGGTCTCTGCTCTTGTTAGCTTCAGGTGTTAATAGTGACTAGGGCTTTTCCTGGTACAAACCAACCAAACAAACAGAACAAAACAAAACCCAAGCAAACAAAAAAACAATGAAGCCCCAAAATAAAATACATATACTAAAAGAATTACTGCGGCACATATGCAGGGGCAAAAAGGAAAGAAAAAGAAAAGGCAACCAAGTCAGCTCTATCTGTATTACTTTGGTGAGTATCATGTCAGTATACACTGAATGGAAGCACCCTCTCCAGCCCCTCCCAAAACAGAAACTTTGAAACTGGCTCATTCCAGAGAAAAGACTAAAGGTTGCTTTTTCAGGTGTTGTTCTAGCACACTGAGTAGCTGTGCCAGACAGTGCCATTTAGCATTGCTAAACAGCTATATTGCAGAAGCACCTAGAGGGCTCAAAGAGGTCAGGGCCTCAGCACACAAGGTACATAATATATGCACAATACTTGACATCCCTTGCCTCATCCTGGTTCTTTATTTCAGGCGTTTGTCTTGCCACTAACACAATTATGTGAGCAATCCACACAACCAAAAGAAACTCAATGACACTGGGTGAAAAAAACAAAACAAAACCAAACCCTCCCAAAAAAAACCCAACAAAACCACAACAAAAAAATCGGACCCACAAAAACTCACATCTGACTCCTACCAATGACATGTGTGCTATGCAGCATATAAGGACAACAGAAATCTAGCCCTCATACTAGATACAAGGATCTAGCTAAATATCAAAGTAAAGTGTGTTTGTGGCTTTTTAGGTTGGTATAATTCCAGTTGTTATAACAAAGACAGAAGTGGCTGTTGAAATAAGCTTCAGTAAATGTTTACAGATGAGAGCTCCAGTTCTCACTTTCCCATTCCCATACAACCTAGAGGTGAAAGTTTCTCAGTTGTTGCCCTCAGTCTGAACCCTGGGTGAGGTAAAGCAAGGGTGCAAAACCACAAACAAACAAAAAGTTTTACATGAGCTGTAGAGAGAAAAATTACAGCATAGAGTGCTAAAAACTACATTTGCATATCTTAAACTACTGCATTAAAGATTGACAAATATGCCATAAATTTGAAATGATGCTTACAAAGATGGAGTCCTTGGCAACCTGATTATTTTACCAAGGTGACAGTCACTTAGCCTAGACTGCCTCAGTCTAAATACACACACCAGGACAGCACAATCCAGAGAAGGAATGGACCAATACATTCCCGTAACTTCACCAAGTTTTTGCTCCACAGTGCTCCCTTCCTGTACTTCCCTACTCCACCATTACCCACCTCTGCCTTCCCAAACACTCCTTCATATCACACAGAGCTTCCCTGGAGATCTTTTGTCACACTCCCTGCAGGGTCTTTGAGCTCCCTTCAGCACACAGCAGAACCCCAATATTGTTTGTGGAGGTGGCTGGAACTGGCAACAACTGGCACAAGGCAGCTCCGCTCTCCTCCCTCAGCCCAGGCTGCCAATGTCATACCAGCCATTGATAGAACTTGATGAACACACAAACACGCAGAGAGCCCCTACGACATAGCAGAAACATACCTCAGTATTTAGTTTGACACTGATTTACAGGTATAAATATCCAGGGAAGTCTGCCATTTGCAGCACTCCTGGAACTGCACACCCTCCCCCAGAGGCTGGGGAATGCTTCAAAACACATAGCTTTTCAGGACATCCATCTTTTGTTTGCCCTTTGGTAGCCATTGTCAGAAACTGATTTTAACTTTCACAATGCAACTAGTTCCAGTTTGAACCTCCACTTCTGCCCCAAGCTCACATGCCTGGAACACACGAAACAATAAGGACCACCTGGCACTCCACGAGCAGGTTACCTCCTCACATTAAGTTTGCCATCAGTAAGTTTTTTACAATTAACTCTAGGAAAGCACTGCTGTTGAGCAAGTAAATCCATCAGATTTGCCTACCTCTGGAGAACAAACACTGTCTTAGATCACATGAAGGAGCTACATGCTGGAATGCCACTAAAGCGGGACAAAAGAAATTAAAAGTGACCAACGCAAACCCACTCTTCCCTGGGTTCCTTCATTCTGTGAGCAGCAAAGGAAGCACCACACACCAGCCCTGTTGTCTCCCTGCCAGTATCTGGTAGAATCATAGAATCAGTAGGGGTTGGAAGGGACCACAAGGATCATCTAGTTCCAACCCCCCTGCCATGAGCAGGGACACCCTACCCTAGAGCAGGCTGCCCACAGCCTCATCCAGCCTGGCCTTAAATATCTCCAGGGATCGGTCCTCCCATTCCAGGCTCTCACCACTCTCATGCTGAAGAGCTTCCTCCTCACATCTAGTCTGAATCTAGACTGGAGAGGAACGACTGTTCCTGTCAGTGTTTCAATATTAAAAGCAGTAATTAGAAGTTTATGAATTGATGAATTAAATTGACTCAAATTCCCCTCAAAATGATAAACTGGTTTCTGCTTGCAATAATGTTATTGACAAGGCTGCCTCAAGGCGGAATTGCTCCTTAGGTATAAATATAGATGTAATTTTGACTTACGCTCCTTCTGTGGATCCTTCCTAAGGATGAATTTGGAGTTTTATTCCAAACAATATATACATACATACTCCATTGCAGAAACTTGATCAAAACACTGGCACTGGAAAGCCCCTAGCTGCATTTTAGCATCCTGCTGATTTAGACGTATCAGCCAAAACGTTTTTAACTTGCTTCTTAACTGTGCCAGCAAAAACTTCACTGCAGAAGCCCTTCTAGTGGCTATGAAATTTGACTGCATAAATTCTTCCTGTCATAGGACGCATTTTAAGCGGCACCAGCCACCAGCAGAAAAATCCTCTAGTAGCCACAGAAGGACCTCTATAGGAAGTGGCAAGATAGGGTAAGGAAAGCATGCACACAGCAGGGGTGAAGGCAAAGGAAAGCATTGCATCAGTCAACATAAGAAGGTTGACAGTTGTTAACTGCCTTCACATCAGATTTCTGCCAGCAAAAACAGAACTGCAAAGTCACAATCCTTCCAGCAGAAGTAACAGCAGTAAAATTCTGCACACAGGTTGTACTGACCAACTTTACTTCAACAGACAGGTTACCTCATCCTACATTTGGATTTTTGTGTCATGTTTTGTGTGTAATGTATAATCTTGAGAAACAGACTGCCTAAATATGTAATGCATTTATGTCAAGTAGAAACTAATCTTATTCCCCTCCTCAAGAGATGATTAAATGTCAGCTGGGGCAATTTGCCTACTGAGAACATACACATCTTATACATTATCTCTCAAGAGATGCATCATGGCTAAGGAAAGACTGAAAGACCTGGGCCTGTTTAGCTTGGAAAAGACTGAGAAGAGATTTTAATCAATACTTATAAATATCTAAGGGCAAATGTCAGGAGGACAGGGCCAGACTGTTCAGTGGTGCCCAGCAACAGGACAA
Organism: Tricholaema leucomelas; assembly: GCA_013400475.1. Taxonomy (NCBI): domain Eukaryota; kingdom Metazoa; phylum Chordata; class Aves; order Piciformes; family Lybiidae; genus Tricholaema lacrymosa; species Tricholaema leucomelas. The sequence continues at coordinate 244,111 of WAAF01013227.1, forward strand.
GGAGGAACGAGGACAAAGTGGAATACAGGAAGTCCCATCTGAACTCAAGAAAATATTTTGGAGGTGGCAGAGCACTGGCACAGGCTGCCCAGAGATACTGCAGTCTCTTCTCTAGAGATATTCAAAACCCACCTGTATGCAACCCTAGGCAACCTGCTCTAGGTGAACCTGCTTTAGCAGGAGAGTTGAACGAGATCTCCAGAGGTCCCTTCTAAACCCCATCTCCCTGTGATATCACCTTTACTACAGCTTACCTTGCAACTTCCAGACATCTGTAAAAATCTATTATGCATAAAACCACCTCTCCAGGTGTAAACCTCTCCACTCTTCCTAATGAGTGTCCTTATAATACAAACCCATCCTGACTGTAAGAAAAGCAGCCAATATTAAAAAAAAAAAAAAAAGCAAAGCATGGGTTAGAAAACAAAGGTTAGAAAGACTGACTTGTCTGTGTTTCTGCTCAAATATAAATATTTTCTGTCATCTTGTTTTTTAAAAAGCCCAGATCTGCTGCAGGTTATCCAGCCTGCCATATCGCATCATCACAGAAACCAGTAAGGTCTGGCTGCAGAATTTAGGTCAGCTTGTCTGTGGAGTACGTAAGGTCTTGCACATAGCCATGCATTTCCTAGTAATGCTTCAATAATCCCTCTTCATCCTGCTATGCAGCTATTTTACCAGTAGCTGCTAGCTTTCCTCTAACTCCCCAACAAAGCCTCTCCACAGGAGGGATGTTTGCCGGCGAATGAACCACTATCTCTTCCTTGGGAAGCAGGAAGCCGGTTGTTGAATCAAATAAATGCTCATTCTTATTTCCCAAAACAAAAACCATGAAGGATTCCCAATGCATGCTAGAAAAATACTTCCTTTTAACCACACAAGGAAAATATAATCAGGCAGAGCTGGAAATTATCCCTAGAATATTAGGAACAATTTTCTCAGTAGATCATCTAAGCAAACTCCTAGCTTATACATGGGTCAATTTAAAACAAAACAAAGTAAAAAGCACACCAAACCACACATTAATTCGGAGAATCTAAGGGACAGACGGTGGTGATTCTGGAGAGAAAGCATCTCTCGAGGTGAAAAAACCCATGCCTCTTCAAATAATGTTTCCCTCTAGAAGTGAATTGCAAGTCACTGCCAAGCCAAGCATTAAATGACCACACAAGCACTATCCCTGTCCTTATGATACCTGTATAGGTGCATAAAAGAAATGCAATGTCTTTTGTTCTAAGGCCTATGTTCTGAAGAGCTTCACATAAACTGGAAAGTATTATCAGATACAGTTAACCAAACCCTTCAACTTCTGTCTTTGTATAACCAAATGAACCTAATTAAGTCTTTTTGAGTATGACAATCTGAGAGATGTGAATGCAAGGATAATTAACAGTTTCTAGGAACAGGTCATTGGAATCTCAGCAAATAAAAACACAGCTAACAAGCTTGTCAGTTGGTTTTATCTGCTACCTTTCTCTGCTCTATAGTTGTCACTTAACGTTGTCCTCAAAAGTTAGCACTTACCTCCCTACTGGAATGAAGAATAAAGCTCAGGAAAAACCCTTCCCTCAGGACATCAAATTGTTATCAACATTCAAACAGTTGTTAAAAGCATTCCTGATCTATTCTTTTTAACTCAGATGGAGTCTGGATACAGGTACTTGCAAACACATACTGACATGCACTGCACACAAGATATGCAAGCCAAATACCCTAGAAAAAGTAAGACTGTCGTAGTTTATTACAGATCTGCTACAGAAATCAAGCATGTAACAGGCACCCATGCCAGGCCCACAAATGATGTGGACATCACTCCTGAGACACCATCGTACCACACATGTCAATAAGGACTTTTTAAGAAACAGAAGTCTATTTTTATAATTAACAATCATCCACAGCTTCTCAGCATCAGACAACTTTTCCCGTTACTGGCTCAGTACCTGATCAGGCTGTGCTTCTCCTCCTTCCTCCTCTGGCTTCAGCTGAGCTAAGCACTGGCTCCAGGAGGCTCTGTTGACAGGAACACCAAGCCAACTGCTGACGATCACTTTCTCATTTTGACAAGAGCCACAGAACTCCTCCTGCACAAAAACAGACTGCTGTGAATCAAAGTGGCCAAATAAAGTGTTGACATTAGTGGAGCCTCAGAGAAATGCCAAAACTCTGTCACACAGAAGCAGGATGTTAGGCAAACTTTTGCCACCAGTGCCTGATGTCAGAGGAAGAGTGAGCACAGTCTCATTTTAATAATTTCAGAAATACTTAAAGAGCTGCCATATTCTTGAAAAGCAAAGATCACTCAAACTAACATTGGCCATTTCCCACATTTTCTTAAATATATTGGCTCACCCAAACTTAACCAAGAGTATTGCTGCTTCTATGCCACCACTTCCACACAGCACCACAAAAGCTAGACTAGACTCCAGCGATAAGGCAGTCACATACTGAATAGAATAGAATCAACCAGGTTGGAAGAGACCTCCAAGATCATCCAGTCCAACCTAGCACCCAGCCCTATCCAGTCAACTAGACCATGGCACTAAGTGCCTCATCCAGTCTTTTCCTGAACACCTCCAGGGATGGTGACTCCACCACTTCCCTGGGCAGCCCATTCCAATGGCAAATCACTCTCTCTGGCAAGAACTTCCTGCATGTGCTCCACACAACCACTCCGATTACACTTGAACTGCTGCAGTAGGCAAGTATGCCAGGCAAGCAGCTCATCTCACGACAGTAACTGCCCAGAAAACCTCAGGAAAACACCTCTGTTCCTGGGACGAACAAAATGGAGAGGAAACAGATTCTCTCCCTTCCTCTTTTAGCCAGCATTTCCACCAGCCAAAATGCCAGCACAGCCACGTTACCACCAGCTACTCAGAGGCTCCAGGGCTGAAGGGAGTTCACAGACAGAAACCAACACAGCCAAATGAACAGCCACCCTCCAGCAGGTAATTCATGAGTATTTATTTTACTTTGCTGATTATTAAGTATGCCTCATTATAAATCAAGTATTTTACAGTAATTGCCTCCAATCAACAAACACTGAGAAAGCTGCTATGCAGACCAATGCTGCTCCATAACTGAAACAAGTCCCTTAGCAACAGGCACAACCCTACAAGTCTCTCAGTGCACAACAGGCTGGCTACCACTGCATCACTGCCCTTCTCATGCCTCTCCTGACCTGGCTGTGCCAAGTTGCACTGCTGTGTGTGAATCCTTCCCTAGCACTGTCAACCACTGCATGCTGCTACCAGGATGCAAATGCCAGCACAGAAAGGCGCTTGCTGCAAGGCTGGCAAGCCCCAGCTGGCAGCAGCACCTTGCCACAAATGGGGGCAGACCCCCCCAAAACGAAGCACAGGGCTCAGAGGAAGGGACAACTGACTACATGCCCTGTCCCTGCCACACTGGTGGTAGCTGCAGTGGAAAGTGGCTCTGCCTATGCCCAGTGCCAAGAACTCACTCACTCACTCACTTGAGCTGCTCCCTGGCCACTGCAGCCAAAGAAAACCCCCAAACCAACACACACACTTCTCTCAATTTATTTGTCAAGGCCTTTTCAGGGTTGGCACCTGCTGGCACTCAGAAGCCCACAGAAACAAGCCCTGTGTCATGCTTTCCACTGAGAGCATTTTAAAGGTCAACAGGAACCTGCTGTTCCATGTTTCTTCTTAGCAGTAGGGATGCAGGATAAGGGGACAGGGAAGATACTGCCAAATACACAAAATACTTATCCTAAAGAACTTCCTCCTTCAAAGGGGTTGGAGTGGTCAAATGATCTCTAGAGGACTAAATCTCTTTTACCAGCACACCTCACTGGAACTGGAGTTTTCAGGGACTTGTGGTTTGTTTAAATACACAGAAGTAAAGAAGCTCCAATGAGATACTTTACAAATGTCTATAGCAAGCAGGTTGCAGAAGAGACCTTTATATTTTACTTCAGCTCTAACAGAAAATGCTCTCATAGCCACAGGGCAAATCACCTCAGCTGTTTCTGTAACTTTGACAAGGTCAGAGACCCACATAAGAAGGGCCTAAGCAGAGCTCGCCATGCTCTCCAACCCCTCCTCAGCAGCCACCTCAAAGGCAAAAAAACAGTTTTTGAAAACAGAAGGCAAAGGCAGTTCCCACCTCCAAAGGAGGAAGGCTGCATTTTTTGAAAATGCATCAGCATTTAAAGGAAAGATGTCAGGAGAGGCCAAACAGCAGCACCACCACACTTGGTAAGGCATGGAAGGACAGGACAGCTTGTCTTCAAGAGCTGCGTCACAATATGAAAGACTGCTGAGGTCCATCACCACCACCCTCCCCTTCCCTGAAGAGGCTGAGCACATGAGCTGGATCACACCTGGAGGAGAAGTGGAAAAAAAACAAATGACAAAATACAGTCATAAGCTTCTAAAACACAAAATTCCAAAATTCAAACCAAGCAAATAAAGAAAAAAAAAAAACAAACCACCACACCAAAATGCAACCTAAAGTAGAAATTCTCATGAAAATTATACCAGTGCAAAAGCAGACACTTGGGCAGAGACAAGACCAATAAGGGAATCTTTCCCGCAGGTTTTGCCACAGAAATCCTTGTCAATTTTGTTCCAAATCCTACTTGAAGAATTCACTCTATGTTTTTTTTCAGCTCCCCCTCCCATTTTTGAAGTGACAACCACAATTTACTGAAAACAAAGCAATGCCTTACTTAAAGAAACATCTGCTCTGACAGAAGAATACACATCCACCGTTAGAGAGTCAGTATGGGGGACAGCGGGTATGGAGAAGATTACAGGGAATGAAAGCCAGGAGACCAGGTTATAAGAGAGAAGTGGTACATGTGCTCCTTATTTAATACTTCTCTTTTCTTTCAGGCCTCTTCAGCACAAGGAAAGACTTAGACTCCGCTTACATAGGACAGCTGGCATCACCCAGGGCCAATTTAATCTCAATGACAGTGAGACGTTTGGCATTCCAGGTAGAACACATGCAACCTGCAAATGCTACATCCTATGTACAGGTGACTACCTTCATACAGTCACTTAAGCATCTTTTCCACTACAGAAAACATTACTTCTGTTGCACTTAACAGGAAAGGATTTTTCTTCAATCTTTGCTAACAGTAAAAAAAAAAAAAAAAAATCAGATGATGTACTTGTTGAATAAATTGTTACAAAGTTTGTAAAGAAAGAGGGGAAATCACAGTATTTGAGAAGAAAAAGCCCTCCACTAATAAGTGAAACATTTCCAGTCATTAAAGGTTCAATTTTGGCACAACTGAGTAATTTTCAGTTCTACATGTATCCCCAAGTATCCAGCCAACAGCAGACATTTGACAATCACTTCAGTTAAAATGTCATCTTCCTCCCTTGTTGCTGCATAAGAACAACAACAAACCACCACATAGGAAAGATGCCACAAACAGCGGAGAAAAACCCCAAACAAGCACAGAAACCTACTGCAGAAGTATTGTCAAAAGCAGCATGTAACCTAAACAGATAAATATCTGCACCCAGTTCTGGAGCCCCACTTACAAGAAGGATGTGGATGTGCTGGAGCATGGCCCAGAGAAGGGCCACGAGGATGCTCAGAGGGCTGGAGCACCTCTTCTATGAGGACAGACTGAAGGAGTTGGGGCTGTTCAGTCTGCAGAAGAGGAGGCTCCCAGGTGACCTTACTGTGACCTTCCAGTGTCTGAAGGCGGCCTACAAAAAAGCTGAGCAGGGACTTTTTAGGCTATCAGGGGGTGACAGGACTATGGGGAATGGAGCAAAGCTGGAGATGGGTAGGTTCAGACTGGTAGTGAGGAGGAAGTTCTTCATCATGAGAGTGGTGAGAGGCTGGAATGGGTTGCTCAGGGAGGCAGTTGAGGCCTCATCCCTGGAGGTGTTTAAGGCCAGGCTGGATGAGACTGTGGCCAGCCTGATGTAGGGTAGGGTGTCCCTGCCCATGGCAGGGGGGTTGGAACACATGAGACTTTCCTTGTGATCCCTTCCAACCCTGACTGATTCTATTGTATATCACATTTTGTCACTATCTGATTGAGGTTTTGCAATCGACTTAAGATGATTTGTGGCCATCCCGCTGCTGAACACTCCAACTCTCTCCCATGCTGTATGCCTGGGAGAAGCATCCTGCCCCACTGAGGCAGAGGTGGGTGGACAGGAAGGCAGATCTCTCCTTTCACTAACAGTATGAACTCAAATTTGCTCCAACTGGTCTTGAAACCACACTGCCTTAGGAGAGCACCTTATGCATTGCTCCTAATCCATGTAAGCCTGCAGGATTCCACTGCTGAGTTCATTGTCCATACTTTAGCTTTTACACATATCACCCAATACCTTCTTTATACTGGCAGCTGCCTGTAATTTTTTCCTTCGCTTTGCAGCTACTCTGTCTTCCTCTGTCCATGAGCCAGCACTCTGTGCAAACATCTTGTTGCAGAAGGCAGGAATATAACCACAACATTAACAAATCAAACCTTGCTGGGCAAAGCAGGCAAAATTTCCTAGTGCCATGTGTTAACCTGTTTGAAGCACAGGCAGCAAGAGAGGGAGCTGCTGCTGGTAGCTCTAGTATGACATTCTTTAGTAGATAGCAAGCCAGGTCTATGATCTTACAACTTCAGACAGCAAGCAGATAAATAATTATATACTGAAAAAGCCTTAACATGGTTGGCCTGACAGAAAGCAGAAGCCATCAGAGCACAAAGGGCCACCACCCTCTCTTCATTCACAAAACAAAGCAGCAAAGGAGGAGCGCTCTGTGCTCCTTGCACTCACCGGCTGGGTACTAGTCACGATCAGGCTGCTCCGGACCTCTCTGCATCGACTGCAATTTCACAACACAAACTAGGCAGGAGAAAAACTATTCAGCTGAAACTAGGCTTGTACCAATTCAACCTGTAAGATTACAGGCACCCAATAAATATACCGTAATTAATACGTGTGTCCGCACAGGGCTCTGCATTACTTGGCAATAAGCTCCCAAGATGCTTGCAAGCTGGCAAAGCCTGGCTATTCAGCTGCAAGCATGGAAGCCCTGTTTCCAGAGACAGAAGTGCCTCAAACAGGTTCCATACACTTGTCAAGTGCCGAACAGTACATACAATTTCATCCTTTAAATTTTTATGTTTACTCACACTTAACAATTTTGCTATCTCTTTTCTTTTGTCACACTGCCACTATTTTGTTTTGCATTTTCACACGCCTCATTTTCTGGCTTCACTACGTGCTTTACTATTTTTGTGCTCCTGTAACCCTGGCCCCAGCAGCTTCTTTGTTTAAAAAAACATCTCAGTAAACTAACTAATGCTAATAAGGACGCTCTTAAATTCATCTTTCAAAGTAGGTACATCCTATATCAAGTTACACTAAAAATGAAACACAATGCAACCACAAATTTTAACCACGGCAAATACGGTCTTGTCCATGGCACTGTGTTTTTCACTTCCCTGATTTATTATTAGTATACCTCTGTCAAATTCTCAGTCCTCCTTTTTTTTTTTCCCCCCCCAAGAATTACTCTTCTCCCATTATTCACATTAGACACACTTTACATCAAGGCACTACCACTGACCGAACTCACAATCTCTGCAGCACCAACAAGCATTTGTGTATCTACTCTCCTCCACCTCCTGGTTTCAAGAGCTAACGCATTTGTTGTCAGAGGGATACAGAGGGATAGCAGGAGAGGAGCGCAATTATCAAGCCGGTTTTCCTTTTGTGTCTGCTAACGATGCCAAGTGAAGAGATTTAGTACGGCTTAGAAAACAGCAAATGTTACTTTAAAGTACTTGTGCATGAGAACTTCCATTTCCCCTTTGTCAGTTCCTTTTCTGGGCTAGATAGTTTAGGATTTATTTCTTAATTTAATTAGCCAGAAAGCAGTACATGAAAGTTTCTGGATGGCAGCCATTGAGAGGAACCCTGTATGTAGACTTACTGGGTTTGTACTTTTAAACAGCAGCCAGATTAAGCACGAAGTCCGTTTCCTCCGTGCATCTTTATGAAGGCAATTGCTAATGCATGTGGAAAGTGTTTGTAACCATAGTGGCGCCTGAAAACAAAGCAAGCCAGTGCACTGCCTTTCACACTTCTCACTAAGTTTTACTGCAGAGACTGCCAGAATAGAGTAACTCTTTTCCTCTCCTTCCATAATCTGTACAGAAAGGACTATGTACAAATAACCAATATTGACTCTTTTTAATCATTCATTGGTTTAATGGACAAATTTATACTGAACAATCCAGACGACATCAGCTCAACAACATGTTCCTCCATGCTGGGGTGCAATGGTGACAAAATGTCAATTACATAATACTTCTCTATAAAAAATTAATATTCAGTTAAAAAAACTTCCTCTGGGAGAAGTTATTTTCAATGACTAGCAAATCAGTGTTGTATAAGCCTGGCTCTTGTATAAGCAGTGCATGTGAGACTATATTTTTTGTTAACAAAATCAACTTTGCATGTGCACACATCAAGGTACAGGTAACCCCAGGGAGATTTCTTCCAACTTCTCTTTTGCCTTTAAAGTACTGCAAGATTATAGAACTGCATCAGTCTCTAGCAAATCAGTCTCTTCAAGTCTGCACTAGACTTATTTCAGGTGTTCTTCATACAATTTCTCATATCAGTTGGAAGTGTGTGTTTGCTTTTCTTCCCATCCTTGGATGGCTGATAAACAGAGATATTTAGACATCATGTTCATACATACTTACTATGAACTTGTTTTCTCCTACAGAACTGTTAGAGCTATAATCTCATGCTATAATCACTGCAGTAGGAATGAAGTGCTTTAAACAAAGTCCACCCAACAAAACAGGGCTGCTTTTAGTGAGTATGTTGGTATCTGCAGCATTGACCATGCATGAAAACACAGGAGGTGCATCAGCTATGGCTTCTGTAGAACCCAACAGCACTCATGAACACCTTTTATAGATAAGTTTCTCATTTTTAACTTATAAAGAATGAAGTCGAAATGAGAGAACAAAACACCACAACAAAAAACAACATAACACCAAAATCCTGCATCTTGGCTGTGGCATGGTAGCCATTAAGTTCCATGGGAGTGGGTAGAAGCCTGCATTGTTGCTTCGTTGCTGGGCTGTAACAAGGTTTCATGTTCACTTTATTCCTGTCTGTCTGTATTTTTACATCATTAATTCAGGGAAAGGGTCCATGAAGCAGATACTCCAGTACACCTGCTGTTGAGTGTCACTGCATTTATCAGCTCTATGTTAAATGTCATAGACGAGACATCTGTATTTAGATATCCCCATCCCTGATCTCGACATACAAAGGAAATGGTCAGAAGACAAAAAAAGTCCTGAGAGCAATTAGAGGGATTTTAAAACCCCAGTTTGGAAAATGTGTCATTTCTTTTTCTAATTTAAATGCACAGCAAATTGTTTGAAGAGATGTTTGATAGGAATAGGTAAACATTTAACTATCTGTTAAACCCACCCCTTAGGTCTGAGAATTCTTTCATTGCCTTTTCATGCATTTTCCTTCAAAGAGTACCTTCTGAACATGAGCCAACAATGTGCCCAGGTGGCCAAGAAGGCCAAGGGCATCCTGGCCTGTATCAGGAACAGTGTGACCAGCAAGAGCAGTGAAGTCATTCTGCCCCTGCAGTCAGTGCTGCGGCAGAGTACTGTGTCCAGTTCTCAATTTAAGGAAGATGTTAAGGTGCTTCAATGTGTTCAGAGGAGGGCAACAAGGCTGGTTAGGGGACTGAAGCACAAGCCCTACAAGGAGCAGCTGAGGGAGCTGGGCTTGTTCAGCCTGGAGAAGAGGAGGCTCAGGGGAGACCTTATTGCTCTCTACAACTACCTGAAAGGAGGCTGTAGCCAGGCAGGGGTTGGTCTCTTCTGCCAGGCACCCAGTGACAGAACAAGAGGACACAGCCCCAAGCTGTGCCAGGGCAGGTTTAGGCTGGATGTTAGGAAGAGGTTCTTCACAGAGCGACTGGCCTATAGAATGGGCTGCCTGGGGAGGTGGTGGAGTCACCATCCCTGGAGGTGTTTGAGAGGAGGCTGGATGAGGCACTTAGTGCCATGGGTTTAGTTCATTAGAAGGGTTAGGCAGTATGTTGGACTTGACGATCTTAGAGGTCTTTTCCAACTTGGCTAATTCTGTGATAGGAGAGAACACCAAAGATCACAGTATCACAGTATCATCAGGGTTGGAAGAGACCTCACAGATCATCAAGTCCAACCTGTTACCTCAGAGCTCAAGGCTAGACCATGGCACCAAGTGCCACATCCAATCTTGCCTTGAACAGCTCCAGGGACGGCGACTCCACCACCTCCCTGGGCAGCCCATTCCAGTAGCCAATGACTCTCTCAGGGAAGAACTTTCTCCTCACCTCAAGTCTAAATTTCCCCTGGCATAGCTTGAGGCTGTGTCCTCTTGTTCTGGTGCTGGCTGCCTGAGAGAAGAGAGCAACCTCCTCCTGGCTACAACCACCCCTCAGGTAGCTGTAGACAGCAATAAGGTCTGCCCTGAGCCTCCTCTTCTCCAGGCTAAACAATCCCAGCTCCCTCAATAGTTCTCTGTCTCGCTGGAACTGGGGAGCCCAGAACTGGACACAGTAATCCTGATGTGGCCTTATCAGGCCTATCTAGGCAGCAAATGTAGCCACTGTTACTGAACACAGAACAGAGTCACATCTGTAAAGATGCCTAACTCTTAACAAAAAGACCATATAAAGAGAGTTCTTTTTTTAACTCTAATGAGGATCAAGACAGATGACAAAAACTAAACTATTCCTTCTTCTGTTGATCACACAATACAAAATGTAGAAGCGTGGTGAATAGAAGTGATTGCTAGGCTTATCTGCTGGCTGCCACATGCATTCAGCTTGCTTATTTTTCCTGCTGCTTCATCAGAGCTACCCTCACCAAAAAAAGGCTCTGTGAAAATAAAAAAATCTGAGCAATAACTTTCCTCCTTCCTTAAGGGAAGGCTCTAATTTACATGGTGATTGTTCCTGAAGTCTTGAATATCACAACTACTTCAATCTCAGAAGTGATTTTTTTTTTCCTGAGGAAAGAGATCAAGCAGAAACAAGGAAAGCTATAGGTAGCAACAGTTTTGAGACTACAGGAATATGTTTTCATACCCTGGTTTATGCTTGCAGAGGAAGAAGAAAAAAGAAAGTTTTTTTTCAAACAGTGCCAACAAACTGGTCCATGGTGCAACCATACTCTCTTCCCATACTACTGTTCACCTCCAAGTGTGGGGCTAAAGTGGCTTTATGCTGGTTTGATTCCAAGAAAACAAGCTTTCTCCTTCCAAGGATATCTCCCTCCTTCCAAGGATATCTCCCTGGACATTCTAGCAACTGCTACATGAAGGTCTTTAAGCTTCTCTTCCTTTCCTTATCCTAAAGGGGGACAGGAACCTGCTCTTTCAAGACTGAAAGAATACAGCTGAAGAGAATATAGAAATAAGCAAGAAGAGCTTCAATTCTTTTAATGAAAGAAATCTGTGGTGAAACAGATACTGAGGCAGTGTCAGTTAAAATTAATGATACAGAAAGAGTATTACTGATTATATGAGAAAGTGCCAATTTGACTTGTGACGCACCTACTTTTTTATCATGCCAAAACCCAAAATGATTCTCAAGAAGTTAAACACTAGAAATACTGGCTTTGCTCTTCCCTAAATTTGTTTGGAATCTCTGATGGGAAAAATTGTTTGGCAAGCAATCAGTACCTATTCTTTGTTATATGGTTAAAAAGAAAAATTGCACTCAATTTGATTAGGCCAAAAGATGTTGAGCCAAACCCATCCCCAGCACAAGCAAGTTAAACCTTGGTAAAACATGTCTCAAAGTGCTCTCAAGGTAAGAGGTTCAAAATAGTTTTGAAACAGTAATTCAAATCACTTTTACAAATACAATGCTGGTATCTGCTAGAAAGCTGTATTTCACAAACGTTATTCTCTGCATTTCAACATCCCAGACAATAATAAACACTTTCAAGAGATCAAGCACCTTTACCATGACACCAGAAGAGCCTTATGCATGCATGCTCATGAGACTGTATGTGCGTGGAAAGTTAATCACATGCACAAGTCCTTCTCTAGTGAAGCCTCTAGACTCTTCACTGCTTGGTATATAAAAGCACTTCACCCCCAAAAAACCCACCACATTAAAAAGTTAGTTATGCTAAAGCACAGACAAGTCTTTCTGAGGAGCCTGGAACACAGCCCTGTGAGGAGAGGCTGAGGGAGCCGGGGTTGTTTAGCCTGGAGGAGGCTCAGAGAAGACCTCATTGCTGTCTACAACTACCTGAAGGGAGGCTGCAGCCAGGCGGGGGTTGGTTTCTTCTCCCAGGCAACCAGCGACAGAACAAGGGGACACAGTCTCAAGTTGTGTCACTATAGGCTGGATGTTAGAAGGAAGTTCTTGCCAGAGAGAGTGATTTGCATTGGAATGGGCTGCGCAGGGAGGTAGTGGAGATGCCATCCCTGGAGGTGTTCAGAAAAAGACTGGATGAGGCACTTAGTGCCATGGTCTAGTTGACTGGCTACAGCTGGACTGGATGATCTTGGAGGTCTCTTCCAACCTGGCTGATTCTACGATTCTCCTTAATATATTGGCAACATTTTTTCAAACAGGATATAAATTTCCCACCTCCAAGAGGTAAAATATAAGAAGAACAAAACTAAAACAAGGAGAAAAAGAAGACCTATGTAATCTGGTTTCAAAGATGGCAAGAACAAGAAAATGAAATAACATGTTTTGCTCTTTCTACTTTATAGACCTTTGAGTACCACACAAATACTGCTAAGTCAGGTTCACAGTTCTATAGCAATTTTACAATTTTAATTTTCTTTTAATAAATATGAAACCTTCAGAATTCATTATTTGGCAAAAAGCTAACTCTAAAACTCTCTACTGTTCGCATCCTGTTGAGAAATTGGCTTACTGGGCTTCCCCATGACAACATTTGTGACTCTGGCTACATCTCAGTGCAACAGCCCTTACCAGCCCCACACTGATTAAACACTTTAAGCATCAGAACACTAATTTATCCTCCAGTGGTGATAGTGCCTGTGTACCTATACCGCTTCTTTCTGGCTCTCAGTGGTGCAGAAGACAGCAAAGGGTGACTCTTGGCTGAAGTGCTGAGTCAGCACTCTGCCTAGAAGACATCCCAAGCCAGCCCACTGGCATGCAGCAAGAGGAACCAGCAAAGCAGCCAGTGCCCTCAGAGAGCACAAGGCGGGGAAAAGATATTCAGCCTAGTGATGCAGGACCAGATTCAAAATCCACCCACTTAGTCCTGCTGCTTCAACAGACTTCGAATTGGGACCTCAACAAACAGAAGGAACAAGAGGACCTGGAGAAACTCAAAGAATGTCAAAGTGGGAAATTTCAGTACAATCACTGCTCATAAAAATTGCAGCAAGCCACCACGTACATGATTACAAACACTTGTGACCACAGGGACGTATGTATCATTTTTTCCACTAGCGTTCATCCTTATTCTCCTGTCATTGGCAGGACCTATTGCAAGCGTATCACCAACAGCATCAGCTTTTTTCTTACTGTCTCTTAGCATGCAAGAAAGTCAAGAAAGCTTTGTGTCCACACACAAAATGTACAGTTGTGGTACCTCCATCCCACCACCTACCTTCTGCTACAGAAGAGAGAGGCTTATCTGAGGCAACGGGAACACAAGACCAAGAAAGCTGGAATATGAGAACTGTATTTCATGTTTGGCTGTATCACTGCAACACACACTAGTTAATCTTTTCTCAGTAAGCACCTAAATGCTTTCACTCTTTGCATTGTTACTACAGAGGTTTGTTCTATTAATAATTACCACCTTCCTGTGACAGCAGCACACACACTTTCTCTGCTGCCGGTGCTGCCGTTTCAGATCTGAACACGCTGGACTGATTTACTGTCCCCCCAAGGATGCCAAGACTAGCATTGTGCATGTCTGAATCGCAGAAAATACATTACTGCTTAATGCTGCTCCCTTCCCCGTGTTACCTCAGCCTTTGTAAACTTTGTATGGCTTACTAGGTGTAAGAAAACAGAGCAGACGTAACACATAACTGTTTTTCACACGAAGCAAAACACAGGCAAACCACCAAATGAATTTACTAATAGGCAGTGCTTGCTCAGGAACATCAGGAAAATGGTATACAGAACATATAGCCTGAAGAGCATATTCATCGTTCAGGACGGTTTTGGGGGACTTCTACACCACAAAGAATGAACACGACCCTGGTCTCTCACCAAGAGTTGGGGAATTAATTTAAGACAGCGACCAAGAGCAAAGCACACTAACCTTCTGTATTACCAATCCTCAACCAAAGTTTGAGAGGGCAGAGGGAGGTTTAAAAAAAATGGTAAGAGACCTAAAAGACACATAGAAAGGAATTTAGCTATACTGTCTGGGATGAGAGTGCTTTTTTTGAGAGCTCAGCGCTGTGACAGTCTCTGTTCTGTTTCTGCGAATTTCTCACATCCTAACATCCCCTCTCATTCTCTACCTTCAGTTTTAAGAGGGAGAAAATAGGAACCCTTCCTAGCACAGCTGGCAGGCATAATACTTAAAAAAAATACCAAATGGTTCTCTTTTTTTCCTTTTTCTTTTTTTTTAAGTCCCAAAGCTCCAACAATGCTTATGAGTAGCTAGTATCCCAAAGCTACCACTGAAGATGTTTCATTCCAGCACCAGCAACTAAACCAAGTAAAACCTCACTTTCAGCACCACCATTACAGGAAGTACTGCTGAGACTTACTCCACCAAACAACAGGCTGGTTACCACTACCGTCCTCCATTTTCAAGTCTGAGCAACCTACCTCATGGTTTTTACACACTGGGAACGTCCAGAAGAGAAACTGGCACGGGCTGCAAATGCACAGCCTGCATCCCCCCCACTGACCGCAGACCAGCTTCCCTAAAGGATGCTGGGCAAGCCACAAGCTTTGTGTGCTCGAATTCGTGTGTAACAGCAGTGGCAGCACTGATAACGAGGACGGGGGGAAATGGAGGTTGCAAGACAGAGGAGCGGCTGTGCTAGGCTCAGGGATCCTCACGGAGCAAGAGTCGATATTGCCACGTACCGGGCAGTTGGGGGAAGGGAGGAGACATGCCTCGAAAAAACACGGATGATTCTGACAAGGGCTGGTTTTGTCCTAGAGATATGTTTTACTGACTGGCTTAGGCCTCTTTAATCTGCGTGTGGTGCAGCACCGAGAACAGTTGACACCATACAAAAGACCCACAGCTGGTAGTCCTCACATGGATTAAACGCCACGGGTCTCAAAAGGGGGCTCGCCCTTTTCAGCCGCATTTTGTGGACGCGGAGCCGGGCTTGACCGCACGATCGCCGCCGCCCGGCACGCCAGAGCTCGGGCCCCGCTCGCCCCCCGCACATGCGGGCACGTCCAGCGTGGATGCGCACCCCTGGCGAGACATCGCGCCGAGCCACAGCGCTCCTCGGGGTCCCACTGGCGGCTGCTGTAAGGGGCCGAGAAGCCCCCGAGACGCACCGGCGTTGGCAGCAACACCAGCAAACCCTAACAGGCCGTTTCGAACGCAGATAAAAAGAGGAAGGCAAGTACGACGGAAAGCGCGTAGAGGAAGAAGCGGCAGGTACGGTGCCAATGCCTATGCCACCCTCTCTTCTTTCTTCTCAATAGCCTCTCTGATGCCTGCCCTACCGCCTCCCGCCAGCCCCACACTCGTCTCACCTCAGGGACGGCCCCACGGGCTGGGGGACCCGGAGAGCCGTCCGGCCGTACCGTGCCGTGTGGTTCGCGCCGTAGGGACACAGACCTTTTCCGCGGCGCTCACTCCCGCGGAGCTGCCATGCGAGCGGCGGAGACAGGCGCAGCAGCGTCGGCTCGGCTCCTAGCAGCGCTCTGCAGCGCGCTCTCCGCATGCAACACACACCAGCATGGGCCGGCGCACGGACAGCACCGGCAGCGGGGGCCGGCCCCGCACCCGAGAGCGCCGCCCGCGGCCCAGCGGCGGCCAATGGCTCCCGCGGCGTCGCGCATGTGAGAGCCTAGGCGAGCCCGCCCGCTCGCCCCCCGCGCAGCTGCCGAGCTCAGGTGCCCACGGGGTCTCGGGGTGCCAGGCGCATGGGCACGGGGGAGCCGGGGGCATGTTAAGCGCGGCCCGAGCAAGCCCCTATGCGGAGCTTTGTGCCGGGATGTCGAGGACTGTCTGCGAGGCACGTCTTGAGCGGCAGCAGTGACAAGCAAGGCGTCTGTGGCAAAACCGATGGCTTATAGAATCACATTATTCTCCTTGTGCAGGTAAATGGAGCGTAGTACGTGAGGTAACTAAACCAGTGACAAAAACTGAGTTTAACTTAATTAATAAAATGTTATCTAGGAAAGGAAGTATTTTCTTGAATCTGTTTTGAGCCCTAGGGAAGCAGAAAGTCCAAGGCAGATTTAGTTTCGAGGGAGGAGAGGACCGGCAGCTGTTTGGGTCGCAGGGACCAATTCCTCCACTGCAGCCCCGGAGACTGAACCCAGCACGCTGCAGGAGGAGTCAAACTGACACCCCAAAATCATTAGAAACTTTTTCTTCATTTAAGTGAAGTGGTAAAATATCCTGAAGTCGTTGTTGAACATCGACTTGACAACCAGACCCGGTGAGGATTTTAACTGGATGTAACCTATCACTCTTGGAGCTATATTGAATTTGATCACAAATTGAATTATTAAGACAATACTAACTAATATTCTTCCAACTTTTCCTTCACTTTGGAGATGGAAAATGGCCATTACGTGCTTATCCAAAGTTCTATGGCGTTTTAAAGATTGAGAATCTCCCCTTTAGAAGCATTTTTAATCAGACCTTCTGGTCTAACTGACTGTAAAATTTATCTAGGGTTACAAATGAAAGCGCTTCTTAGCAACAATTCAGCTTCTGAGAGCAGAGAAAATCAGGCCAGCTTGTCCTGCTCTCAGCTGTTCATCACTATTTTCATAGCAGCATTTTCATCTGGTGGAGAACTTCAGTGGAGTTCATATTTAGTCTAATGAGCTGTCAATTATTTTAAGCATTGATTTTTTTTTTTTTAATACCTTCACTTGGCCCTTATTTACTGTCTTCTGTGAGATCATCAATGCTTGCATTATTTTTGGCTAGCATGTTAGATCTTGCTCTTTTCTCCTTAAGGTGAATTTATTACATGTTTATTTGGGTTTTTTTTTTGCCCTGACCTGGTGCCCAAGCTGCATATAGTGTAGATCCACAGTGATGTAGGGTTAACACAGATAAAAGTCGTCCAATCTGGTAAACATCAAGGCAAGTGAAAACGGATAATGACAAGAGCTGTTGGCTGGGAAATCCTGAGTCGCAGGCAGCTGGCAGAGAAATTCAAGCGGAAGAAAAAGGATTTTTTTTTTCAAACGCCAGAGCTGGTCAGAGCTAGCTGAATCCACATTCACTTGGCAGTCAAGGCACTGTGCTAAGCTAAGGCACACCAGCAAAACAAGCAAATAGCTCTAGGGACCTGAGGCGGAAGACACCTGGAACTAGGTAGATTCAGATCAAATTAGGGTTCCTTTCTGATGGGACAGTCACAAGTGTGAAAGACTTACCCTCTAAGAACATGTGCTGGGTTGCTTGGTTTTGGGGTGTTTTTTTTCCCAATATGATAACTATTTAACTTACATTTTCTTTACTGAGGCACAAGCCTCAATACTTTTGGGCAGCTCTTTCCAGACTGCTTTTCCTGGCTCTGGCTGTCTGGAACATGCTGAGGTGGGATAGAAGATAAAGGAGGAGAGTTAAAATCATGGAAGAGCTCTGTTTGGGGCAAATATGTGTCCCAGCTGTTAGGTTATCTTGCTATAGAGCTATTTCAGCAGAAGTACATATCAGCTCCCCTTTTCATCATGTGATAAGAGAGATGCTAGAAAAACAGAGACAGTGGAGGGAAAATGACTTCTTTCCACTTGCACAATTTTGATGTTAGCCCTTGACTATTAAAATAAAATCATATTGTTATTTTCATCTGTGGCTCAGAGGACTGAGTTAATGATTGCATTAACAAGTAATAATGACACAGCCAGATGCCTCACAGGATAAATTTACCCTGTTTGTTTTCAAAACTGCATTTTGATTTCAATTGTTCAAATGCTTTAACCTTTGCTAGCCAAAGAAAAAGTCAGATATTTCCACATGAGCATTATCCTCATTTTTGTACCATTAACATTTTTTAGAGTATATAGGTCCACCATCCTTGGTGATGTTGAAAAGCTAATAATTCATTCTGATCTGTTTTCCAGTTCTTCCTTTCTTTCTTTCAGACAGCCATCCTGTGCATCTGAGATATGCCTACTTGACATTGCCTAGTGGGTGTCCAAGCTCAGTCCAAGGGAGCCAAGTACAGGAGGGACACTAGCAGAAGGTGAACATAAGGAAGAAATGGTGCCAAAAATAACGAGTGCCAGCAGTTCCTCCAAGAACAGTGAGGAATCTGAGAAATAATGCAGTCCTAGCTTTGAGTGGACTGACACATTTTCCTGCCACACAAATTTAAGATGAAGGGTAATACTAAGAGGTAAAGGAAGTAGTTACTTGGGAAGAAGTACAGATGGCAACACAGAAGGAAGATACGGGGGGGGACTGGTTTTCCTCTCTCCAGAAACACAGCAGTTCAGCTTCATGGAACGGGCAAAGCTTGAAGGGGAATACTCCAGTTTAAATAAGGAGGAGGAAGTGTGTGAGTCACGTTACTTGCATACTGGTCACCTGTGCCAAGAGAAAGGGTTTCTGAGTGCTCAACCGTTCAGCCCACGGTGCTCATCCAGACAACATAGGCAGGAAGATGGGGCTGGAGATGCAATTACACTTCTCAGCCCTGATCTGCCACTTGCCACCCAGTCAGCCATTAATGCCACCTCCATGCCCTTCCACAGCAGCAATGCAGCTAATTTTCCAGGCAAAACTAGACAGTGTATTGGCAGCCTTTTTATTGCCCCAAGGTCAGGTGATTTTGGCAGAGGTCTGCCTTGCTTGTGCTCACAGCTGGCAGTGGAGAGGCTGCTGTGTGCAGGCCCAGCCAAGGGCTCAGAGTCTCTGCTCTTCCAGCGTGGAGAGGGAGCCCTCTCACCCAAGGGCTGCACTTCTGTACTGCAAGGCTGCTGCAGCTCAGTGTGTTCCATCATGAGCATGCAATGTCAAAGCTTTTGGAAAGTAATTATGTCAGACAATTCTCATTAGCTACTTTTACTGACAATCCCAAAGATACCAAGAAAACCATAGCAGCCTGGTTTTCCACAATAAAAAGCATTGCAAAACTTTGTCCCTATCATGTTCATTTATAATTCCATCTTTTTTTTGTTTTTCTAAGTTTGTGCTATCCAATTCTCTTTGCTACTTTATAACTCCATCTTAAACAGTTATCCAGGCTCACATTACCACTTTCCTGAAGACACTTCACCTTTATGCTTGTTTTCAAACACCTGGCACGGTAACCTCTATGCCGAAAGCACTGTGACTTGGAGACTTTGCAAGGCCAGACCTTCCAGAGACATGACTCCTTCCCAGCTTCTGAACTTCCTGTCTAGAAGATGACATTCTCTCCTTGCCTTGTCTGTGTGCTGAAAAAAGGAAGAGTATCTTTGTCTTACAACATCAGAACAACTGTTTTAGATAAAAAGCAGTTTCTTCCCCCTTCTAATTACATCCAGGACTCCACATTGTGCTCCCAGTTCTTCTATTTCATTTGCAATATACAGAGTCACAGAATGGTTGGAGTATGAAGGGACCTCAAGACCATCTAGTCCAACCATGCTGCTAGAACAGGATCACTCAGAGTAAATCACCCAGGAACACATTCAGGCAGGTTATGAATGCCTCCAGAGACAGACTCCACAACCTCTTTGAGCAGCCTGTTCCCAGTACTCTGCCACCCTCAAAGTGAAAGGAGGTTAGTCTGCGACTACTTTAGTCCATTTCATCTGTTCAGCTCTTCCTATTTTGTTGCTTTTGCACTTAACTACTTCTACAATCTCTACCTCTTCAGCTTACTCTATTTTCCACAAATACAAAATGTAAGCATGGAGAATTAATAGGAAATGAAAATTAAAAACCTGGGATTAAACTGGAGAAGAGGAGGCTGAGGGGAGACTTTATTGTTCTACAACTACCTGAAAGGAGGTTGCAGTGATATGGTTGTTGGATAGGACAAGAGGAAGTAGCCTCAGGTTTCCCCAGAGGAGGTTGAAACTGGGTATAAGGGAACATGTATTTACTAGAAGAATAACCATGCATTGAAACAGGCTGCTCAGGGAAGTTGTGGAGTCACTATCTCTGGAGCTGTCAAAAAATTGCATGTAGACATGGCACTTCAAGGTGTGATTTAGTGGGCATAGTGGTGTTGGGTTGACAATTGGACTTGATGATCTTAGAGGTCTTTTCTAGCTGAAATAATTTTATTATTCTATCATAACCATAATTAGCAGTGTAAGACTAAAAAAGACTTTCAGCTTTCACAGCTTGTCCATCCCAGCTGGCTGGAACAATTTACCTGCCCAGGCCATTTTAGTCTGTTATTTCTTTCTTCAAATCATGGCTGAAAACCCTTCTTTCTTCAGATCTTGATTGGCTTTCTCAGTGAAATGGCTGTGCTTATCTGTACCTGTGCTAGCACTTAACCTTTACTTCCCCAGTCCTACAGTTACAGTAGTTAAGCACCTGCTGGTTTTGTTATTTCTTCAGTAGAAGTTTTCTTAAAATAGCTTAGCCACAAGGGCATAATGAGGTGCACAGCTGGGCACAGCTTTCTGAGCAGCAGGAGGAAAGCGAAAGAACATAGTGGCACCAAGACGCTTAGGTCCTGCAAGTGACAGATCTCCAGTCGTTCAAATGGCTGAAGATTAAGGACCCACAGAGCCAGACCATTGAAAAACAAATTGAAAAACAGACAAATGGAAACAAAACCAAAACAAACAAACAGCCCCAACAACAACAACAAAAAAACCCCACACTAGAACAGTTGAGGAAAAGCAGGCAAAAGGAACAGGGGAAAAAATGGTAAGGGAATAATATAGAACTAATTTCTTACATGCTTCACCTTCTCTCTAGCTTCCTATTCTCCCGTGGAGCAAAGAAACCAATCATTCTGTAGGAGAGTAGAGAAAGCTTATTTAACAATGGGAATCCTTAAGCAGGGACTTGGAGCTCTTTGCCCACTTCACCAGCTGCAGCAGGGCTGCTGGGTTTGTGTCTGGGAGGCTGCAGAACCCAGGCTTGCCAACGTAGCACTAGGAGAAGCTGATTTTGCTTGACATGGTGTGAGGGGTTTAGATCACTTAGAGTTTGGAATTTACCCCCCCCAAAAGGTAAATTACCACACTACTCAGAATTTGGAAGTAAAACAAAATTATTATTTACAACAGTAGGTGTGCTAGTTTGAAGCTAGCTGGAGTATTTTGGTGAGAGGAATTATAGGCTGTGAAAAGAAAACGGTGATGTCTACTGCACTCATAGGCTTGCTGAGATGTATAAAAACAAGAACATAAATATAGATAACAGAGTTGCTCTCTGTCTCTGGTTGCCTCCCTTTTCTCTCTAACCTGCTGTCTGTGTAACTAATCTGTCCTGCTTCCTAATGCCCTTAGCCAATTCTCCAAACTCACCTTGAACGAAGGTTAAGTCTGGGATAAGGTAGAAAAGTGGAAGGGAGGTGGAAGGGTGGCTGGGAACTCCCCCTGAGGACTCTGGTTTCTGGAAGGGCTGTTGTGTTTCTCTATTACTTTTTAACTTGTGTATTTCTGTCTATAGCTGCATATTTAGGCTTGAGGTGAGGAGAAAGTTCTTCACTGAGAGAGTCATTGGCTACTGGAATGGGCTGCCCNATATTAAAACAAACAACACACACACCACCCCCCAAAAAAAACCCACCCAAAACCAAACCAAACAAACAAAAAAAAACCACCTAAAACCAACCAATCAATCAAACAAAAAAACCCATGTACAAATACATATACAACTAGACAATACCCCAGCTATCCCCCCTGGACACAGCCCAGACTGACACAGTATTATCTCTCTCTTCTTACCATAGTCTAAACAACAATCAGCACAGAGCAGGTAAGGCAGAGACAGTGGGAAAGGCAAGCGAAAGAGAAAGAACACTTTCAACCTCAATTATATAAGAAAACAATAAACCAGTGAAACAAGATAAATGTATCTCTTCTGTTCAGCCCCCTTTGGGACATGCTCTGAAATTGTCTCAAAAACTTTTATTTGCAATTTACAGTCGAGACACTAGTCTTAAACTCTAGCACATGGCTACACGCATCTTTTCAGCCACACCAGTCTCTGCTGGCTGTGTGTACATGTTACAGATCAAACAAAATCAGTTGCTCCATTCTGGAGACTCTCTCCAAAGGAAGACACATCAACAACATGTAATTCTACCTCTGCAATCCTCTTGCCAACACTTTTTCAAATACCACAAGAACAAACCCAAATATGCCATTTGCTAAAACTGTGATGATCTTGGAAGTCTTTTCCAACTCAAACAATTCTGTGGTTCTGCAATTAGACAGCCACTCTCCATTCAGCATCATGTTATCCACTCCAATACAAAAACACCTTAAAGATTCCAAGTATTCCTGTGGCTCCTATCCACAGCTGCTGTGGCAACCAGCACGCTCATTTAAAACCTGCTTCATCTCCTGCTCAAAGATAAGGAAGGAGTATTCCACATATGTGCAGGGTCAGGGATGCAGGTTACTGTACAAATCATTCTCCCTTCTCTCTGTTTATTTTGAATGGAAATTAATTGGAGAAAGCACTGGTGATACTACTAGGTAGGAAATTAATTGGAGAAAGCACTGGTGATACTACCAGGTAGGAAATTAATTGGAGAAAGCACTGGTGATACTGCTATGTATTACACAGCAGTAAATTCACTGCCAACATTGTATAGTCACCATAAAACAACTAAACATGTATCTCCCCTGCCCCCAAACACCTCCAGCTTACTTTACCGCCACATGGGAAAAGGTAGTGGGATAAAGAAGGTCTGATCACGCCTTAACCCAAAATAACATTTTGCTTTGTCAGGTTAATTACATGCTCTGACATCAGAAATTGAAATTAGTGGGTGGTTTTCTCCTGAGTTGCCCAAAGACTGTAAGATGAATCATGTCTGCTCTTCTGCTGTACCCCAGGACTATGGGGAAGAAGGGATGGAAAGACCAGGATATTTATTTTCCTGCTCAAGTCTCTGCGGCCAGAGAAAC
Organism: Tricholaema leucomelas; assembly: GCA_013400475.1. Taxonomy (NCBI): domain Eukaryota; kingdom Metazoa; phylum Chordata; class Aves; order Piciformes; family Lybiidae; genus Tricholaema lacrymosa; species Tricholaema leucomelas. The sequence continues at coordinate 267,355 of WAAF01013227.1, forward strand.
ATATCCACATTCTGGCTTTGCAAGTGCTGTTAGGTGGCTGGTTGGTATTGCTGGTATCCCATGTGTATCAGAAATGGCCATCATTTTCCAGTAGATGCATTTGTGCAGCCACAAAGGCATGTTCATTGTATCACAGTATCACAGTATCACCAAGGTTGGAAGAGACCTCACATATCATCAAGTCCAATCCTTTACCACAGAGCTCAAGGCTAGACCATGGCACCAAGTGCCACGTCCAACATTGCTTTGCTTTGATCCTGGTGTGAATTCCTGGTGCCAGAGTTTCTCAAAATATCACTGAAACTTTCTGAAATTTGACTTGAGAACAGTGCTCCACACAAGAGCATTCTCCCTGCGGGGAAAAAATTGTAGCCAGACCTTTTAAACATTTAAATACTGAGAAAGCACTCCCTGAGTAACTAAGATACCCTCCTCTCGCTTTGAGCTATTTAGCACTAAACACCCTGAAGTTAGCCTAAGTCTTAAATCTTCCAACAGTAAAAGCACTCAGACACTTCTTTTGCTTGCCTCCCTCTATCTTTTTATAGCTAGAGTTCTTCTGGCATTGCGTTTCCATGGTGGGTGCTTTTCAGCCGCTTCTCCCTCTCTCGGGCCCCTTTTCTTCGCATCCCTTTGTGTTGTTTAAAAGCTCCCTTACCTGGGTGCAGCAGAGCTCCCGCAGTTAGCTGTGCGAAACCCCTCGCTCCTCTCTTGGGGCAGCTCCTGCCAGGCTTCGCCTGCTCTTCTTCCTCTCCCAGAGCTCCCTCTGCTGTTCGATGCCGCCGCACTTCGCCGTGGCCTGTGTAACCCACGGAAACCCCAAGCATTTTGCTGGGCTGATGCAACTCATGCAGGATTAAGGCTGCTCTGAGGTGATAGGGAGTAGCCTGGATAACATTGCCTGGCTGGGTTGGCCTCCTCCTACCAACTCTCTCCTCTGCCAGAGTGCCTCTCGAAGACAAGCGGAGCAGCATCCTTGCCAAGCACCCATTAGGGCTACCATTCCTGTTGGGAGTCAGATTAGGAAACACTGCTCCTTTGAACAGAAGAAAAATGGCCTTAGTGCTATGCCTCCAGCCGTTTAGTGTAGGGTATTAGAGTAACGCTGTGGAGTAGCTGCACACCCAAAGTGCTAGTTAGTTACAGGCGATGCAATAGGAGATGAGGGGAGGATGATGCCCAAAATTATTGAGTGAAGAATAAGGGCCCAGCCTGTGGAAAATGTGTGCTATTTCTGCCTGCTGTAGGCAGACTGGCCCTGCACTGTGACAGCCTCTTTGGAAGGCACTGTAGACGTCTAGAGGTATGTACCAGCTGAAGCAGACCTGGCTGAATCAGGGCACCGGAGATTTAAGCCCCCAGCCCCATGGTACATGGGCATGAGGGACCAGAGGGAGGAATGCTCATTCTCTCATTGCCAGATCCAGAGTGTGCTGCAGAGCTGCCTCCTCTCCGTATAGCACACACATACCTTGCTGCTGACAAGATGCTCAGCAGCTCTTGTTCTGCTGGGTTTTGGGATGCATAGGTTTGAGGAGAAAGAGAATAAGAAATCTGTTTCTCTGCAGTGAGGAGGCTCAGTCTTAAAATTTGCCAGTAACTTGTGCTGGTTTTGACAGAGGCAGTGTCCTGCAGCCCTGGTACCCAAGGGTGGTGCATGGGTCTGCTCCCACCCTGGGCAGCATGACAGGAAAACATACCAAGCTGTCCCCTGCTGACACTACCGCATTTGCACACTTGTTACATTTGCCTGTATATGGTGCCATAGGAACTACAGCCCCAGGATCTGCTGCTGTCTCTGAGCCAAGGTGGGCTTGGCCCACCAATGCTCCTCTGCTGCCTGCTCTGCTGGCTTCATCATGTGGCCCCTGTGCTGCTCATGAGTTCCCTGCCTCATCCCTCTTTTGGGGGGCAACAATCAGATAACTGATGTAGCAGCTAATTACTGTATTAGCTATAATTTGCTTGTTTGTTTGTCCCTTCCCCTTCCTCCTACCTTGGAATATTTCCATCCCTCCACCCTTTCCACCTTCACACTAGATCTGCTTTTTGACTCCCATCCCCTTTTCTCTTGCAGTCCTCAAGCACACGAAGTCTTGCTCAGCTGTACTGTTTCCTTCCTCTTCACCTCCCTATTTCTCACAGCTGCTGTGGTCTTCCCTAGCATGTCTCCACCACCCCTTCTCCAGGCCTTCTCCAGTTTCCCTTCCTTTAGACACCCTGCCTACCACCTCAGCCTACTCCTTCATACAGTCCTCCTCTTTATTCTATCCCTGTGCAGGACACTTTCAGCTTCTCCCAGAACTGAGGCAGCCTTGCTCCTCTCCTGTACTCTCCCTGGCTCTTACATGGTCAGTGTTTCTCATTTGCTGCTCTTGTCTCTTCAGATACCACAGACACTACATTTCCCACCTCCTAATAGCCTGTACTTCAAGTCTTACTCCAACCTTTACCTCTCAAAATCCTTACTTTCCTCCACTCTCCTTCATTAGTGTCTCCAAGGAAAGCATGTTATAATCTCTCACTAGCCTCAAATCTCACTGTGACCTTTCTTCTTCCTTGTTCTCCAAATGGGAAATTCCAGCCAATGCCACAGCTGCCAAGTTCACTCAGCTCAACAGCCCTGATTCTGTACCTTTATTCCAGGGCTTGCACCATCATCTTTCCCACCTTCTTACTCCTCTGTCCCCATCTGGCTTTTGGTGCCACTGCCTGCAAACTTCCTCTGAAGTCATATTCTCTCCTGACTCTCAGAATCACTTTTCCTCTTATCACCTCCTCCATTTCCACACAACCCCTTGGACCAGGTGCCCCAGTGTCTTCCCTGCATCCCCACCCAAGGCACATTATTCATCATTCTTTGCTACCATCTGTGCCCTGCTTTCTCCATCTGTGAGCCTCTGGAACTCCTGCCCTCTCCTTCCTCCCACATAAAAGACACAGATGTCTCCTGGGGTGCCTTATGAAGATCACTTCATCTGCCTAGAGGCTTTAGCTAGCATCTACAATTGTGCTGACCCCAAGTCTTAATGGGTGTTTCTCCATCTTGCACCTCGGACAACCTCTACCTTCTCCTAGGCACACTCGAGAGCTGCTAATACCACCTGCACTAGTCTTGTCTTCTCCTTACAAGGCCTTGCATTTCCACAGTCTGTTTTCCTACTGGGAACATTGATCTTTCTTGCTAGGTTTCTTCTGCTTTCAATTCTCCAGCCTCATCTCACCACCTCAAAACTCCTAATGATCACAAAGTCATAAACATTTAGACTGTTGCTGCAGGACATGCAGAAGATGTACATGTGAGAGAGCACCTAAGGATGCTGTGAGGTTAGAAAAGGAATTTTCTACTTGTATTACATTTTTCTTACATACTTCAGGCCATCTGTGGAAAGCTGTCAAATGACTACTTGGAAAACTATCATAAAATCTTGTTATTTTACTAAAAACATTTAATTTAGCAGGCTTAGATGTGAGAACTCAACAAAATGCTAGCAATTTTCTTGTGCTTCCCAATTTTGCTCATCTTTATAGAACAAGGAGGTCTCATAGCTTATTGTGTCCCAGAATCTTCCTGTACCCCATGGAACTTTTGAGCCTCCATTTGGCTGCTGGCTTGGCACATATTAAACCTTGCTGTAGTCCCAGGTCCACATGTGCTTGCTAATAGAGCCTGGAGTAATTTTCATGTGCGTTCTCAAGTCAGTGAAAGTGTGACAGCACTTCATTATTTGTAGTGACACCTCTGGACCCTGAGATCAGTACATTACCACATATTTTTTTCAGCCTTTTTGCAGTGTTCTTTTAGGTTTGGTTTGGGTACATTGCATTGTCCTATGATTCATATATTTGCACTCCAGTTATCCGTCTCTATCCTCATAGTGCACTTGAGCAGCATCCTGGATACATTTGAAATTAGCCTTGTGAACATTTCTTCCCTGATTTCCAGTATTTGAGAAAGCTTCTGGTATCTGTTTAATTTCTAAATGGCATTTTATGGTGATGCTGGCCTGGAGGAAACTGACAGCCTTATAACCCCATGGAGTTTCCTCTCCTTTAGTTTCAAATCTCTGGAAAAATTCTTCCTTGTGTACTGTTACTCTCAATGCTCTCTTTTTTTTTTTCCTCTTAGATATTTTTCCTACAAGGAACAGCTCATTGTAGCTGGGCTTATTGTAGAATTTCTTCTTCATATCTGAATATCTGCTGCTGAACCTACTTTCAAGTCCCTTCCAGCCCATAACATCAAAATCTCTTTGCATGCTCTCTCTAGTGTGTTGATGCCTTTGTCATTCTCTCTTCAACAGCTCTTCTCTCTTTGCTCTTCAAAACCAGCCATGCAAACCTTTCCTGTAGGTGTTCCTCTGCAAAAGAAACTCACTGGTTAGAGACTGATTGACAGGTACCCACACTTCCTAATTAGGTAATCCCAGAATCATAGAATCAGTCAGGTTTGGAAGGGACTGCAAGGATCATCTAGTTCCAACACCCCCTGCCATGGTCAGGGCCACCTTATCCTAGATTAGGCTGGCCAGAGCCCCATCCAGCCTGGCCTTAAACATCTTCAGGGACTGGGGCCTCAACTGCCTCCCTGAGCAACCCATTCCAGCCTCTCACCACTCTCATGATGAAGAACTTCCTCCTCACTACCAGTTTGAACCTACCCTTCTCCAGCTTCGCTCCATTTCCCCTAGTCCTGTCACTCTCTGATATCCTAAAATGTTCCTCCCCAGCTTTTTTGTAGGCCCCCTTCAGATACTGAAAGGCCACAAAAAGGTCACCTTGGAGCCTCCTCTTCTCCAGACTGAACAGCCCCAACTCTTTCAGTCAATCCTACGCTTGCTACTGCTCCAGCATGAGCAGTTCTGGTACTTGCATTGTTCTGTTTTGCTTCCATTGCAAACCCCTTTACTTGGACAACTAATATTAAATCTGAATATATAAAAAGTAACAGAGAAATATTACCTAATCTACAGTAAATCCACTGAAGGCAGCCTGACTTCTGCAGTTTATGCCTGCTGGCCATGCAGTGTTTTGTAGGTTTCTTGCTCTGACAGTGGTCTTCCACAATACTTCCCAGAGATACAGCCTTCATATACACTAAGCCTCAAAGAATTAGCTGTACCTGGAGTAAGTTGCTCCAGCAGACAACTTTTGCTATGAAGAGCTTGCTTGCAAAAATTAATCTCCCAGGGTTTAAGGCCATCCCACAACCTCATCCCTAACCTCAGGGAAACCACATTTTTCTCTCCTTTTATAATTAGGTTTCATTTCACACATAGACAGTACCTCTTCTGACACAAAAGGATCTCACATGATAACAAGCAGCAGCTTGTATCTGAAATAGTGTGTTATTGGTGCAACAGGAAAGGGCCCAAACACACCAACTCTAGAAAGAATTAGGGTTTGATCATTGGTATCTTAGATTTAAACTGTATCATAGAATCAACCAGGTTGTAAGAGACCTCCAAGATCATCCAGTCCAACCTAGCACCCAGCCCTGTCCAATCAACTAGACCATGGCACTAAGTGCCTCATCCAGGCTTTTCTTAAACACCCCCAGGGACAGCAACTCCACCACCTCCCTGGGCAGCCCATTCCAATGCCAATCACTCTCTCTGGCAAGAACTTCCTCCTAACATCCAGCCTAGACCTCCCCCAGCACAACTTGAGGCTGTGTCCCCTTGTTCTGTTGCTGGTTGCCTGGCAGAAGAGACCAACCCCCACCTGATTACAGCCTCCCTTCAGGTAGTTGTAGGCAGCAATGAGGTCACCCCTGAGCCTCCTCTTCTCCAGGATAAATAACCTCAGCTCCCTCAGCCTCTCCTCACAGGGCTGTGTTCCAGGCCCCTCACCAGCTTTGTTGCTCTTCTCTGGACATGTTCCAGCACCTCAACATCTCTCTTGAATTGAGGAGCCCAGAACCGGACACAGCACTGAAGGTGTGGCCTGACCAGTGTTGAGTACAGGGGAAGAATAACCTCCCTTGTCCTACTGGCCACACTGTTCTCGATTCAGGCCAGGATGCCATTGGCTCTGTTGGCCACCTGGGCACACTGCTAGCTCATGTTCAGCCAGTCATGATGGTAGAAGTGAGCTGACTGTAATGCTGTTGCTATTTATTCTTCTGCACAAAGTACAACCAGTTTGCCCAGAGCAGTGTTTTGGATGACCAAGCATCTTAATAATGAATATCCCACTCTCTTTTCTCTGTAAATGCTGAGCAGGTATCACATGGCATGGAATATCCCCTTGGTCAGTTTGAGTCAGCTGTCCTGGCTGTGTCTCCTCCCGAGATCTTGCCCACTTTCAACCTACTGGTGAGGGGGGAATGTTACAAAGACAGCCTTGATGCTGTGCCAGCAATTTTCAGCAGTAACCAAAACACTGATGGGTTATCAAACACCTTTCTAGCTACCAATACAAAGCAGAGCCAGACCCAGTACATCCAGATAGATCACAAAAGAAACACTGAAGGAACATGTAGGAATCCCTTTCTTCCCATCATTGTGTTTGGAATATGTTTCCAAGTGCCCTAGTCACAAAGCAGTTGAAAAACAAACAAATAACCAAGCAAGAACAACACCAAAAAACCTCCAAACAAACAAACAAACAAACCCCCTTGTCTACAGTGGTAAATTGAAGCTGTCCTATCAGGCCACATTATAGCCAGCTACAGACTGTTAAATTCTTGGTTACATCAGAAAAATTAACATCCACATGGCTTCAGGACACAATGCAGTTGATTTCCACATGCCCTGACAGAAAAGAGAGAACAGGTCTTGAAAGCAAATTAGATCTATCTTGGGAAGATGCCCATTAAGATACTCTTCTACTCCCTGGCATGCCTACCCAGCATCCAACCTTTCCTTGTGGGAGATGAGGACAGAGGTAGGCCAGCCACTGCAAGGCAGTAAGTTCATCCATCCAGAGGCACTCAGGCTTTCTCAGGCTCCCCAGCATATCCTCCTCTCCATCCACCAATTCTGCTGATGGGCTGTTTTCAGGGTGAAAGAGTAAGCAAGTGCCTTGATGCTTTGCACATCTAGTTTTGAGCATGTCACATTTAGCATTCCCAGTCTTGTTCTACTCACCTGACACCATCTGCTAGTTCCAATAGCCCTGTGAAGGAAAACAAAAGAGAAATCATCAAACTACCCAGCCACAGCTGGGGCTGGCCACCGTCAGAGGCAGCAAGGATCCTAAGATGGTTCAGGACCTAGCATGAGTGAGTGGTGGGAGCCCCAGTTATAAATAACTCACTGGTCCCTTTGTCCCTCCAGATAACAGTCTTTCTGTGGTGCTCCATCATGGATCAGGAGATGACTGCAGTCTTTGACTAATATCTTCCAATAATTGTTATAAAAGAGCTGCTTGATTCTAGCTCTGGGAAAGTTCTTGTTTTCAAGAGGCCACTCTTGCAGCACAACCAGCATAAACATTTCACCTTTGCAGCTTTTACTTTATTACTACAAAGATACTCAAAAGATGATCAGGCTTTGGAAGTAAACTCTTCTTCAGCTACAATTGTTCTCTGACCTGGGTCAGGGCAAATCATACTAAGGGGTTGTTGCAAGCCGTCCAGGGAGCCCGTGTGGGAAGGTATTTCTGCAGCCTCTTGCTTCTTCAAATAATGGCTCAGATTCTCAGGCAAGCCAAACTCCCACTGAAACGAAGGAATGAAGTTCTCAATCCAACCTAAGCCCAGCGTTTGCTGGGTCGAGTGAAATGAATTGTCCCTGGTCGCTGGCAAATGGACTGTCAGAGCAGGGCTGCTGGGTGGCGCCGCTGCCGGACCCCGACAGCAGGTGCCACTGCGGATCGCGGATGGGCGTGCGGCACCGGCGCCGTCCAGCCCTAAAGCCAAGCGGGGCTCGGCGCTGGGCCGGCGGTGCCGTAAGCTGGGGCGGAGAGCTGGCACACCGCGGCCACCGGCTCCGGCGTAGCAATGGCCCCACGGGAACGCTGGCTGAAGACTGAGCGGTCGGTCGGTAGGAGGCGCCCGGGCGATGTGCGAGGTGAAGATCTCGAGTGGAAGGGACCGGTGCTGACGCGCGGCGAGGTTCCCCAAACTCAGTACCGGCAAAGCCTATCGCGTTCAGAGCTAACCCCACCTCTGGGGCCCCTCGGACCATTCTGGCTTTGCTCTAGTGCAGGTAACCACGGCAGAGGACATCAAGGGGATGATACTGACAGGTCAGCTCACGCCAAGCTCACGCTTAAGCTTGATCTTGAGGTTAGACCCTGCCGTTGGCACAGACACCACTCAGAGCACTGCCTCTTCTCGTCGCGGGCTTTAGACCTTTAGAGGTCACTCTGCACTGCACTCCGGGAGCATCACTACTACTCCAAGGGTTCATGATAATGCTCTGGGACAGGGCAACATTCTCCTGTTTCCATGACCAATAAGAGAGGCAGCCGCAGGACAAAGCATGCTTTGTTAAAGCTGTGCCTGGTTTATACCTACACTGTGAATGAACTTCAGACTGGCATCAGAGTTTTTATGTCTATTTTCTTTCCAATTGACTTTTGTGGTCAGGAAAGCATTGCACACCTAAATATTTAAAAGATACTACTAGAGTCAGAAGGGAGAAAGGCAGGCACATGAAAAATCCTTGCCTATATACAGTTAATAGATTTATTCTATCACTAGGAATGGAGGAAGTCACAAAGACTTCTCAGCTCATGGAATTTTATGTGGATAGATCCTCCACAGAACCTGTCCCATTTACACCCCTGCTCTCACTCACCTGTGTGCTAGTTTGAAGCTAGCTAGAATGTTTTGGTGAGAAAAAAATAGATGACAGGCTGTGAAAGGGAAACAGTGGTGATGTCTACTTCACTCATAGGCTTGCTGAGATGTATAAGGACAAGAACACAAACATAGATAACAGAGTTGCTGTCTGGGCTTTGGGCTGAAATTCTCTCTCTAACCTAACCTGCCGTCTGTGTGACTAATCCATCTGCTTCCTAACCCCCTCTGGCTAACCCTCCCTACTACCTTAAACATAAGGCAAGGTCTTGGGTAAGGTTGAGGGGTAGGAGAAGGTGGAAGGGTGGTTGTGAGCCCCTCCTGGGGACTCAGGTTTCTGGGAGGGCTGTTGTGTTTCTGTATTACCCTTTTAACTTGTATATTTCTGCCTATAACTGTATATACTGTAAATATCTGCTTGCATATTGTACTAAGCTGTAAATATAAAGCTTCATTCAATTTCCAGAGCCACTGAGTCTAGTCTGAGTGATTTTCCAAAGTGTGGGGGGGTTAGTAACACCCAAACCATCACAACCTGGAAGGGCTAGATGATGGGAGGAAGAACCATAGAACTGTTGAGGCTGGAAGAGACCTCTGAGGTCAAGTCTCTTGCCTAGAGCTTGCAACTCCACCACTACTGCTAAGCCACTACCACTAAACCTCATACCTAAACAGATGTCATGTAGTGCCCTTACCTGCCAACAATGTATGTCGCTTATGCTGGGCAGCTGAATCCACAAACAAGTGACTTTCTTTCTCCTGTGAACACAATTCACTGGTTGATAAATTTTCTTCCAGCTCTTTCCTTCCAAGGAAAGGGAGGAGATTCTCTTTCAGTGTCATCAGTAAGCGATGCAAGGCAGATACCCAAAATCACCAGCCCTCCACACTTGCTTCACTGCTGCAGTAAATACAGCTATAATGTGGACTTTGCCATCAGCCATAACTCTACTGAAACACTTGAAGATCATGTGCAGCTTCTTGGTACACCACCGAAGCCTGCGTGGAAGCCAGAGGACAGGAAGGGCCCACAGGAAGTGGAGGAGAGGCTGGCAGTATAACTGCAGATAAACAGAGCACGATTTGCCAACCTACTATGTCAGAGACACCAAAGTTTCTGAGACAAGTTTCTGCACAGAGCTGCTAGACTCCTGAGACTGGTCCACGCAGAAGCAGCATCTGGAGAGCAGAGAGGGCACCTAAGGAAGTACTTGAGATCTGCAGTCCTAAAGATGGGAGTGGAGCATAAGGGATGGCTAATTCAGAAAGCCAGCAAAAAAGGAGAGGAAAAAAAAACCCATGAGCAAGTGCTAGTGATTGTCTCTGAGTGAGCTACAAGTCCTAGATCATCTGTTTTCTTTCTTTAGGATCTCTCCATTCTGATGCCTTCCAAAGTGACAGGTGAAAACCGTGTGCCAGTCTGTGCTATCAAAGGCAGGTTTGCTGTGACTGAACAAAGCAGCATTATCCCCTCGGGTGCTGCATGAGAGATTGGAGACAGCACTCATCTGCCTAGCAAGAGATGACATGATGGAGTGCTACATATCTTTGAATTTTTGCTGTCATTTTTTGAACAGCACTTGATGTTGCTGGCCTGGTCTCCCCAAGTCCATTACCCTGCCTGTGCCAGTCACCCGTCTCAGCTTTGTTTCTTGATGGAAGCTGCTGGATCACCCAGGACCTCTGAATGTCTTCCTTTGGGTTGCTCTAGGTTCAGTATCTACAGGTTCTTTCTATAAAGGGAACAGTACAAGCCACCTGGACTGGACATGCATAGCCATGAGCCCCCTTCACCTTCCCCCCAGCACAGCTGCCTGCCACTCTGGCATTCAGCCTGGGGAAATGAACCCCGGATCACCACAAATTCACATCAACTTGTCAGCTGTGCATAGGCAGGTGTGGAAGGGATGATGCTGTGCAGGGATAGGGCAGAAGGCTATCTACCACACACAGCAAGTTCTGAGCAGGCTCCAGCAGTGTAAAAGCACACCCTGTCCTGAGCAATGGATGGTGTAATAGGAATTACCTCTCTGCAAGAAATGTGGGTGGCACAAAGAAGGCAGCTTGCAGGTTAACCACCGAGAGGCCAGTGGCAGCACAGCTACATCAACGACCTTTTGCTCTGAGCAGCACCTCCTTCCAGCAGGAGAGGCAAGAAATCTGACCTCAGGGTACTGCTTTAAAACATCTGACTCTGTACCTGGTGTGTGTTGAATTCAGACACCGTTATCTGGTTTTAACTTACTCTTTACCTTTGTGAAGACAGACTAAACAGGTGGAAGCCTCTCCAGTCAATGCAAATTAATGCACATGAGGGCTTGCTCCAGTAAATTGTAGGGATTTGAAGATGTGCTGCACCATGAGCCTCTCCTGTGGACTTCCCATTCATTCAGACACCTTGTCTCAAGACCTTTCTGCATCATGGACATATATTTTCACTCTCCAGAGCAGGAAGGTTTTTCAGATTTCCATGTGTGGCTGCTCCATACATCTCCCTGTATTAATGGCTTCACCTCACACTACTTCCTTTTTAGCAGCAATGAAAATCAATAAAAGATGCCCATATGATATAATTACATACAATAATGATACATGCTTACTGACTGACCCAGTTTCCACTTACTGAGGCTTCACAGCCTTAGTAATGTGCGACTGTCCACGGAGTTAGAGTACAATTGCTTTGTCTCTTGCATTTTTGGGGCAGTGTAACTCTCTGCCTGCCTTAGCCATGCGTTGAGGTTCACTTCCATAAACTTGAGAAACCTTCTGTTAGTTCATTGGGATGGGCTGTCCAGGCAGGTGGTGGAGTTGCTATCCCTGGAGGTGTTGAAGAAAAGCCTGGATGAGACACTTAGTGCCATGGTCTAGTTGATTGGACAGGGCTGGGTGCTAGGTTGGACTGGATGATCTTGGAGGTCTCTTCCAACCTGGTTGTTTCTATGATTCAGCTAGATTCCTTTCGCAGTGCTTTGGAAAGCCTCTGTTGTGTTCTGTCTTGGCCTCAAAGCTGTTTTGACAGAAAGTGCCATCCCTTTTCTCCTTCCAGAAAGCTGTGCTGCTGGGTTAAGGACTTCCAGGTTCTTATCAGTCTCTAATTTGGCATTTTACTGTGTTGGCCTTTAGTTTAGCCTCCCCCCCCACCCCAGTCTGCTCAGTTAGATCCAAGACTTCCTGCAATTCAGTGATCCAAGAATCCAGGCCACCATTTCCGTCAGAGCTGCTTCCTCCTCCACCTTTGCTGAGCTCCTTACAGATTTTCTTCCTTCCTGGGCAGACCTCTATGCTCCTCAGGCTGTGCCTGCAGATGTGGTACCTCCCTCCTCCTCTGTACACAACATTTCCAGCAAACCCTGTGAGGAGAGGCTGAGGGAGCTGGGGTTGTTTAGCCTGGAGAAGAGGAGGCTCAGGGGGGACCTCATTTCTGTCTACAACTACCTGAAGGGAGGTTGTACCCAGGTGGGGGTTGGTCTCTTCTGCCAGGCAATCAGCAACAGAACAAGGGGACAGAGTCTCAAGTTGTGCCAGGGTAGGTCTAGGCTGATTGTTAGGAGGAAGTTCTTGTCAGAGAGAGTGACTGGCATTGGAATGGGCTGCCCAGGGAGGTGGTGGAGTTGCTGTCCCTGGAGATGTTTAAGAAAAGCCTGGATGAGGCACTTAGTGCCATGGTCTAGTTGACTGGATAGGGCTGGGTGCTAGGTTGGACTGGATGATCTTGGAGGTCTCTTCCAACCTGCTTGATTCTATTCTGTTCTATTCTCCTCTTATGGCTTTCCTCCCTGAATTAGTGGCAACAATCAGTTGCACAATTCCTGCCAGAAATATTTCTCTGATGCCTGGAGTTTTTGAGACTTAACACTCTTCAAGGGTCCCTAAAGTAACAGCAGCTGCTGACCAGCTTTGTGCATGGATGTGAAAAACCATCCACTGCATCTCATTCGTTCACATGCACTCCACACAACAGACCAGGACTTTACGTCCTCTTTCTTCATGCTTGTGTCAAGGTTTGTGGTGCACCCAGAGACCTGTCTGACACTGGAATCCTCGAGACTTGCATCCCTTCCCATGGCTCAGTAGTTCCATTCTGGGGAGCCCCCAGGCTTGGCATGATACCATTGTAGTTGAGGCTGGATCTAGATGTGTCCCAAGCCAGTCCTGGCTCACTGGCCTAGATCAAGGACTGACTGGCCAGGATGGGCAGAGTCTACTGCTGCCACCAGCACTGGAAGCTATGACATCGCCAGCCTGGCTGTACCCTGCTGGCATCATGGCCCACATGGCCCCACTTGCTTTCCTACCTGTAGCTCCCTGCTGCTCACAAGACCCACATCCTTCAGCTCCATAGACCTCCCCAGTGCCACAGCTATGAGTCCATGCTGGTGCATCCTTCCTCCAGCTACAGACAGCAGCCCAGTAGTATGCAGGAAGTACTGGAGGGGCTACCTGCTCCCAGACTTGAATGTTTGATTTCATGTGTTTTGCTCCTCTCCAGCACATCATTGTTCAGGGTCAGATGCACCCAATCCCATTATAGCTTCAAGTATTTCCATCACTTCTCCTTGCCTTGCAAGCCACTGTTTCTGCCAGAATAGTAGAAGTGTTCCATCACAGCATCTATACTGCAACAGGACAGCTGCTGGCTGGTATAGATCTGTCTTCACATTTTCCACCTCCCTACTTTTCCATTGGAAGGAAAAACCTTTACCTCTTATAATTCAGCTATTGTCTGCTGATAAAAGCCAGTTCCTAGAGGAGTCTGCTCCACAGGCCTATCTATGCTGAGATTCCCATTAATAATTACTCAGTCTGTCAGTTGGGTTGGGGGGGGGGGCAGGTGGGGAGTTCCTTACCTACGGAGGTTTCTGTGTCTTTCTTACATCCCTCTGGTTTTAACGTGATAGCACACACAGGCTGTGCTGTGAACAAGTGAAATGCATGTTGCAACTTTGATAGAAGCCACTGTCAGGCTCTATATTTTATGATTCAAAGGTATTTATAATTCATCAGGAGGCTTTCAAAGTGCATACTTATGTACATACATTCTGCTTTTTTCTTTGATTTAATATTTTGCTGCTTTTCAGAGGAAGTAGCTACTCATCACATACCTGAACCATCATCATTTTTTTAAGAACTGGAAATATTTGCATTTCTCTTTCCTTTTTTTCCCTCCTTACTTGCCTGTTTTCCAAATTGCATTCCAAGGACTCTCTTTTAAATTCCTTTTCCTATTCTTTAAAGACTCCTGGACATCTCTTCTTTGCTCCTGCTGTGTTATCTATAATCCTTTATTGATGTCTGCAGTCCAAACCTTTCTCCCTCCGAGTAGTCCAAAGTCACTGCAATACAGGACTGACCTCTGTTCTTTGGTCCCATTAAAAGCATTTGACCTTTTTTTATAGATGCAAATAACTGCACACTGCTGCCATCCCCTTTTCCCTGTGCTTTTTGTACTGAAGATTTGCAGTAGTGCACCTGAAAAAAAACCAACCCTCTCCATTAGACCTTATTTCCTAGCACTTACATTCTTACTTCTTTTTTTTTTTCCCTCTTACATAAGAATCTGCTTCTGCTTGGTCATTTTCTACAAGGCAAAAAAAAAAAATCATTATATAATATAATTTCATTATAAGGAGATGTCTGTCCTTACACCTAGGCAACTTGACAGGCCTGAACAAAGTAATTCTCAGAGGCAATGTCCAACAGCAACACAGAAAAGGAACAAACTCCCAAACAACCAACCCACATTTGACACCGATAAAGCAAAACAAACCTGGAGCAACTTACTGAATACCTTGCTCTGGCTCCTGTCACCAAACCTGTTTTACTCTTGCCTGCAGAGGTCCAGCCCCTCAAGCCATGTCATTCCTGTTTCCCCACTGGGTGCCCAAAGCTCATGGCATTTTCTCAATCTGAAGGCTCCTTCCCAGAGCCTGGGGCCAGCCTATTGCTCTCCTTTAGCATCCTTAAGTCAACACTGGTGCTACAGCACCTGGTTCTTGGGCACCCTTTACTGTACCATGAGCAAATGCAGTGTACAGGGGGAAAGGAAGAGTAAAGATGGCAATGTAGTTTAAAAAAATATGCTTTTATATATATATACATATATAAAAATATTTAAATATTTTATTTACATATTATAATTAAATGTATTGTTTATATATATATATATATATA